>JABFPJ010003028.1:0-17433 GCA_022817425.1 Gryon sp. ZL-2020 | reverse complement strand
CCGTTTCTTGTAGACGGCATCCCAGACCGGCTCGTGGTGGTGCCACGGGACGATCCCCTCCATTAACCTCCCCTCAGCTTATAATAAAACCCAAGTTCCTTCCGTGGCGCGAAAGTTCGAAAAGTTTCAAAATCATAAAGTTTATTAATCGCGAGTGAACAGTAAAAATTAAAACAGAGATAGTCAAATTGATTGTTAATAATTTGTTCCAGTGTTCTCCAGTGGTCACGGGTCCCCTTATTTTTACAAATTAAAATCGGAGAAAGCACCCTTGCGATTTTTTTGGTGCTACGCAAGCATAAAGTCAAGTTAGATTCCTTATTAATAATTGTCCGGTGTTTAGACGAAAGGATACTAAACGCATATCTCCATATTCGAGGGATCCCCGGAAAGTTCTGTTTTTCCGAATATTGATGATATTTGATATTTCTTTCCAGTAAAATCTTTTTCTTTGGGTCATTGTTAAATTCAAGCCTCAGGTAAAATCATAATAATAAATAATCCTCTCTTTGATATTAATCATAATTCTTTACACAATTTTCAACATTAGAGTCAGTTTGTGTGCGTGTGTGGCAGAACTAATGATGAACCTGTGAATTGAGCTTAATGATTAAGCCTCATTCACATCTGAAGATTCTCCACCACAACTTTTCTTAGTAAATTTAATTGACGGAGTTTCTTGGATAGAATAATCAATCTATTAATTTAACAATTTTGATCAATTTAAGATTTTTCTTTAATAACAATTGAAGTAAAAATAAGAAGTTAAAAAAGAATTACATATTTACATATATTTACATATATTTTTGCATATATTTCGAAATATATTTTGTTCCGTTAGGGGAACGACTTTGCAGACCGAGAGGCCGGGGAGATCGTTGTTTCGGAGGGGATATTCCCCTCTTCCCCGGAGGGAAGATCAGCTACTCGCAAGCGTGCACAGGTGACAATGGCGGCAACATCAGAAAGTTTCGATATTTTGTCGTCAAGATTTAATTCGCCTTTTTTTATAAATGCTTTCAGGCCAGCGGATTTCAGTTGCCTAAGAGCATCATTCACTTTTTTCTTGTACTCCCGAACATCTGGGTTCATATCATTGTCAATAAAGATTTTTAATTTGCGAAGTTCCGCAGCTCTCGCGAACACTCTGTAAACCCACGATGACGATATAAATCTAATGAGAATCGGGAGATTATTACGGGTATTACCCAGGCGACGACAGTCATCGATTACTAACTCGGGGAAAGCAAGCCCAACTTCAGTAAAAACAGATCTCACGGACAATGACAAATCCGCGTTTACAGATTCGTTATCAGGAAAATTAAACATAATCAGGTTCTTTTCTCTTTTCAAATTGACCATGAATGATGTAAATCACTCAACGAATTGTCGTGTAAAGCTGGCGAATCAAAGAATTTGTGTCCTCATTGTCTGTGCACATGGTACAAGTTAAACATTTTGTCTAAAGAAAAACAATTGAAAAAATAAGATTCACAAGTAGGTATAACTTTAGCACATTAACTGGTTACTATATAAACCATTACGAGCCGAAAATAGTATATTTTGTACCAAGGCCCGAAAGTTCGGTTTCCGGGGCCGGGGGTGCAAGCTGTCAGCACCCCCGCACCGGGATCCAAACTCTAGGGCCATGGAACAAACAATATTTTTTACACCGAAAAGCCCGAAAGAAACATTTATTTGCGAAGCGGCCCGAAAGTAAACAGACATTTATACAAGCGGATGAAAAGTAAAGAAACTTTCGGGCCGCGACACATTTTAACGTGCAGCCGCGGAAATTGAACTTTCGGGCCTCATTTCGGACCCGAAAGTCGGCACTTTCGGGCCTGAGGTGTGAAAATACACTTTCAACTATAGCACGAATGGGCAAGTATACTGCCAAACACAACACGGCAGGGCAAAACATAAATACGTCTGACCGCTACGAAGGCTAAAGTGAAACTCCTAAACTTAAAATATAAACGTATTGAAATTACTTGTTAACTCATCCTAAAAGTGAAAATTAAACTTTTTTTAAACTAGCTAAATTGTGAGCAGTTTTTCATCGTTAAATCGGGAATAGATTTTAGTATAATAAAACTGGCCTAGTTAAGCTGACCAGTATCTAGGTAGTTACTGTACATTTTTACATAACTAAATTAAGTACTTTGAATAGTGAAAGTGCAATAGATCTTACTTTTGAGTATTTTTTCAGTAATATTATCGCTTAGCTTAAGCAAAAAAGGACATTTTACAATTTAAAATACACTAGTAATTTCAGGTCAATAACTACCCAGTATCTGACCAATATTATCTAAACTAGTGAATCATCATTAAAATCATGTGATCATATGAAGCCTTAAGACCATACGATCTCATTGAGGCTGACTCTCTTAATATCGCGTGATTATATTTTGTAATTTTTAAACTTTCAAATATGTAAATATTTAAGTCTTTGAAAAAAGAGTTAAATTTTCGCCATGCAAAAAATAATTAAAGAAATGTAGAAAATCTTTTAAAACAAAGAAACTGCTCCAATAAAAAAAATTCAAAGAGAAACTAAACTCATTAATTAAACAATGAAACATGTTTCCATTGTGCATTAAAATATTTAAAAGAATAAATCACGAAATACTTTATTTAAAATAAAGATTATCTTATCATGTATTACAATGATAATTCGGTAAATCCAATTTTTGAAATAACGGTATTGCCAAGTACATCAAATTCAAGTAGCACAAAATTTTATTTAAAATTTTATAATTTCATTAAATATGAACTGATTACAATGTTTCACTGCTGGACAGTAAAATATAGTAACTGTCAAGCACTGAATTTGGTGTACTTGGCTATATCGTTACTTCAAAAATTTGATTTGCCAAATTATAATTGTAATACATTATAAGATTACCTTTATTTTAAAATAAATATTCGATGATTTCATTTTTTTAGTATTTTAATGCACGATGGAAAGATGTTTCTTTTTTTAATTAATTTTAAATTTAATTGGCACAGTTTTTTTATTCTTACTGAATTTTATAATTACATTACTAAAAATTGAAAATATATAATTTAATCATATTGAAAATTCTGAATCAAGCGTAACTTCGCAGAAATATATGAATCATGAATTTTAGCCACAATATATCAATTGTCAAGAAAACCACATTGCCGTCACAGATTTAATCAAATTCAGTCACTTTAACCAGTCATTTCCTTGCGTGTAGAGATAATCATATGTCATAGTTAACCACATGAGACTTTATTTTAACCTTAAAACTAAAAATTAACCATAAAAATGGTCTAGTTAACTACAATGTTGGTTATGTTAACTATAAAAAGTGATTGAAGACAAATCTCGCCATAAATTTCTCTTACAAACAAACCTACCCAAGTCTCTCGCGTTTAACCAGTCAATATATGTATTTTTGGGTAGTTTTCACTACCCACAGTACACAAGATAATTGCAAAAGTCTATTTGGGTCCTTAAATCATTTGAAGAATACACATAGTCATAAAACTAATACAAAACAACAAAATGCATATATTAATAATTTATCATTATTCGATAAAATTTAAGTACTTGTTTTAACTTTGATTTAGTTTTAATTTTGAAAAGTTTCGATTTAATTAGTTTTGTTTTGAATTCTTAATATTCTTCAATTCTTCAAAAGATTTACACAAACATTAAACTAATATTTTTCAAATTAATAATAAGTCCAGTAAATAAAAATAACTCTTTGCACATACAAATGTAGTATTGTGCAAGCCATTTCAAACATGAATTTTTTCATTAAATTTTGGTGTGTTTGAAATGAAATATTCAAAAACTATAAGCCGCATTAAAACTTTATATTTGGAGTTTGATTTAATTTTTTTGAAGTACAGAAAGAAAATTAAATGATTTAAATAAAGATTTTATTTTTCGCAGAATTTAACAGAAAAACTAAAAGTTTTTACTTTTAAATAAATGTAAATCATTTGGTTACATGACAGAAGCGCACATTGACTGATAAGAACAATTTTTAAAAGATGCTTTTGAAGTGCCGATAAAAGATTTCGGCTTGGTTCATTGTTCCGGGAAATTTGTTGAATTCTTCAACCCATAAGTTGGGCGGAAATTTGCAACCTGGTTCAATATAATTGCCTAAGATATAAATGAAATTAGAAAATTAAATTTAAATTAGAAAATGTTTGTGCGCTTTTGACCTGTGAAAATGTGCGCTTTTGGGCTATTGTTGTGCGCGTTTTTGTCCCCTCATTTTAATGAAATGTGCGCTTTTGGTCGTTTACGAATCATTTATTTATATAAGTTGAATTAATTATCAGAATAAGTGTTTTTGCATTAAAACAGAAAATATTTTATATATATATATATATATATAAAATATTTATTTATATATACGTAATTATTTAGTTAAATATATTAATGATATGTTAACAATATATAGACAATTTAAACAAAATTTCAATTTTTTTTTAAATTCTTTACTTAAAAATAATTTTCTTAAAATTTTCTAACAAAATGTCATTTTCAAAAAAAAATGTATTCTGCGAAAATAATTAACATTACATACAATTAAAAATATACTGGACTTCTTAATAATTTTAAATTAAAATAAAACATTAAATTTTTTATGCACCTTGGGAGCGGACAAAAGTGGAACTAACCATGCCCTGGGACGGTAAGTTCCACTTTACCGTCCGCTCTCTCGGTCTACAAAATAGGATACCAGCATCGGGCGCAGTGGCGCCCTCAGCAGTAATATACTATAAGGTCCTGCGCAGCGGACAAAAATGGAACGAACGATAAATTGATTGTTTATTATGACCTCCTTATGACCTTCTTATGACCTCCTTACGGCCCCCTCACGAACCCCTCAAGACCCTCTCACAACGCCCGATATATTTTTCGTTTTGCTAGGAAAATTTCAAACTGTGTAGGAAGTCTGAAAAATGTGTGAAAATTTTTTGAAAAATTTCTGAAATAACTATGAACTTTGTCGGAGAACTTCTGACAACCCTCTGACAACCCCCTGACAACCCTCTGACAACCCACTGACAACCGCCTAAGGAGGCGGTCCAAAATCGGAAAATATTTTTTTTGTTTCAAAAACTACTTTATATATATCGCAATTTTATATAGCCTACGACACTTTCAAGGGTTTCAGCTAGTTGCTCTCAAAATTTGAACATATTTCTATATTTATATATATTAGTTAGAATTTAAAATTTACCGAATTGAAAGAAATTAGTCTTTTATTAATAGTAAAATTTTACGTTAAATTTATTAGAAACATTTTACAAGTCGTTTTTATAAGTCTGTATTGCTAAATCCTTATAATAAATAGCATGTATTATGGTGAAGTTGGCTTTTAATCGATAGCTGTGTTGTTGTCAATTCCGTGACTTGTGATTGGTCTTCTCATTTTCAATTAAAAAAAGGTGGAAAATATAATATCAAAATTTTTTATGTTGTTGATGTATCAAAATGACACCATAATAGCTAGGTTATATTTCCATTTTTTAAATTTAATTTCGTATAAATATAAATGAATTTTTTTATTGTCTTAATTTACTGTTTTATTAAATTTCCGTTATTTAATAGTTAAAAACTTATAATATCTGAACGTTTGTCGCTTTCGTATATATTACATATATAATTGCCTATATTTTATGTATATTTTCAAGCTCAAATACTTTGATATATATGTTAGATGTATATAAAATATAAATTTCATACCTTTTATATATGTATATTTAGATATATTTTCGTCCGTAGGGGTGTGAATAAAACACTCATTTAAGAAAAATCAAGAATATGTTCCGTTATTTGAAATTGTATATCCATAAATATTTAATTCAGAAAACGTGCAAAAATCCACTATCACGCGTTAAAATAATATGTTGATTCAAGTTTAAAAGAACAACACCTTAGTGATACGATTATCACACGAAAACTGATTTCACTCGGAATGCAACGTACCGTTTTTATACAAAAATCTCATTGCAAAGTCAATTCTAATAACGATCAATCAAATTCTTTTTTCCTCGTTTTAATATTGCTTTGCTCTACTATCACGAATGATGCATTTATGAAATTTTAATAATTTATCTCAAAGAAATTTTACATCACATGCGTCATAATTGATTTCATTAAACATATGTAACTTTTACGTAATCTTATGAGTTGCGTTAGTATTACAATTCATGTATAATCGAGGGTCATGATCTGATATAAATGTTTTTTCATATTTACCATATAATATGAACTTATTATGGTTTCATAATTTCGATAAATGATTCATTGAATCTGTCATCTACATTTAATTATTTTATTAGATAAATTCTTGATGAAAAATGTATATGGATCAATCATGTTTAATTGAAGTTATTTATTGTATTTTAATTGAAATCTTATTACATTCAATTAAATTTATTTTGCGAAAAAAAATGCCTTAAGATTTTTATATGTTATTGATTTTATGATACAAAATTGCTACTATGAGAGAAAAGGAATGTAAATGTAATTCGAATTAACATATTATTTGAATACCATCTTATGGACATATTACAAATTTTCCTGAATTTTATCTGACAATAGCGTATAAGCTGTAAGTAAATCGCGAATCCTCTGGAGTGACGTATATGAAATCCCGTCGCGGTGTAGATGTATGAACGTAATTACGTATGTATTATTGATGATGCTAATTGGTTATTCCTCTGTTATTGGAAAAATTTGTCATAGAAAAAGAATTACATATTCTTTTTTCTTGTTAATGATGTATATACATCGCATATACTATTCAGATATAAATACATCGGATACCCTTACACAACAGGTTTATCGAAATGATATTGATTCGATATCGACGGTAATATTGATTTAACATTGATTTAATATTCAGAAAATATTATATCAATATCGAATCGATATGTGAATGTCCGCTCAGTTGATATCGAATCGATGTTAATCATTCAAACATCGATTGAAGCTCGATATAATGTCTATATAATATTTGTTCAATATCGAAAGTTTTATATTGAATGAATGTTGCTATAATATTATTTCCATATCGATTTAATATCGACGGCCAAACATCGATTCGATGTTTTTTTAATATTTGTAAAAATTGTAAATATTATATGTTAAATCAATGTTAAATCAATATTATCGTCAATATCGAATCAATATCATTTCTATAAACCTGTTGTGTTAGGGCATTATCAAAAAATTAGAACTAGAAAATTAATATCGGTCTTTGTTAACTGTTTTTCATTTTAAAATTAAAGTGTAAACTTCATTTAGAAATACAAAAACAATTGCAAAGTATTTTTTAAACAATTTTTGAGAGGAAAATTTCTCTTGTTTATTTTCTTTCTCTTACTCCATTTTCTATTTAAGTTCTTATGAAAGAAATTAAATTAAAGATCACACTGTAAAAGCAGATGTTTTATACACGTTTTAAACGTGTCTTAATTTAAAACATAACACACAAAACGATGTTTTATTCTATATATGCGTTTCAATTTTTATGTGTTTTAAGAGCATGTGTTTTATATTAAAACATAAAATCTGATTTACAAATGTTTTGTGTTTGAAATGTTTAGAACACATGTTCTAAAACACATTTAGTGTTTTATAATAAAACCATTGCTTATATGTAAAACATTTGATCAGAAAACAAGTAATATTAGTAATACATTGTCTTTGAATAAAACACTTTATTTAAAACGTTCATAAGTTACTTACTTTTTGTACTGTTTAGAGCAATAAAGAAGAGTTTTTAAAATAGTTGTGCCGCAGATTCGTTTGTATTTAGTTGCGTAGGTAATTGTTGTTCGTGGCTGTTGGCAAAGTTTTGTCTCGTTTTACAAGATTGCAATAATTGGTGTTATTAAGACGTTTTCAAAGTTTTCACTGATGATTTGGAAAGGTTTATTGCACTTTGATATTGAATATTCATCTTATGTCAGACATTTGCAGTCTGTACTTACTCGTATTTTTATTGTTTAAACAGTAAATACTTAATAAAATAAGTATCGAAATAAAATCACCGGTTCGCCAAATGCCAATTATTTTTTTAAATAGCTTTTCTTGGAAAGTAAATATACTCGTACGTAAACAATTTACACTTTAAACAAAGTGTAAATAAATATTTTATAACATATATTGTAAGTGAAGGGCCACATGCAAAAACCACACATGCGCGCGTACCGGCTCTACTAGCCCCTAAACACAGGCAATCGTCGCTAAGTGCGTTATGCTCAAATTTCGATTAAAATAATTTCAAACTAGAACTGATACCTACATACTGTAAGCGAGCAAATTATCCCTTAGGTTCCAAGGAATAACTGTGCCAAGTACGATGAAAATCCGTACTGCAGAATTCCAAATATTACCATATATTCTCGCGCGGAATTATAAATGCATGCTTCATAATATATGACCTCAGCGCACGGCATATTTTTCGCCATGTATCTTTTGTTTTTATTGATAATTCAATTACATGACATTAAATGAAATTTCTATTTTGTTTATTATACTATTGTTATTCATAATTAAATAACATATCGTTATTCATAAAATTATGAATAAATTTATGATTAAATTTATAAATAATTCTCAAATTAGCATACTCTCAATTTATTACAACTGTCACACTATCACAGACCTAGTGTATCATATTCTCTTTTTATCATACTTTCATCTTATCACACTTGTCATTTTCTCACAGTCTCATTTTCTCACATTTATATTTAATCACATTTTCATTTTATCACAAATGACATTTAATCATAGTTACATTTTATCAAATTTTTATAATATCAAAGTTGTATGTAATCATATTTTACAGTTTATCATTGTCGCATTTTAGCATATTCACGTTTTATCATATACTTTTTTTATATCACAAATGACATTTTCTCACAGTGTCATTTTATGATATTTTCATATTATCAAACTTGCAATTTATCCCAAAATGCAAAAGATCATACTCGCATTTTATCACATTCTTTTTTTATCATAGTTGCATTTTATCACAATTGTCATTTTGTCACGGTCTCATTTTATCTCAGTTTTATTTTATCATATTTTTATTTTACCACGATTGTAATTTTATCACAGTATCATTTTATCATGTTTTCATATTATGATATTTTTAATTTATCACAGCTATCGTACTATCACAGTCACATTTTATCATATTTTCTTTTATTCAAAGTTGCGTTTTATCACAATTTGCAAGAAAACATACTCGCGTTTTATCACATTCTCTACTTATCGCACTTTTATTTTATCACAAATGTAGTTTCAGATTAGTTGCATTCTATTACATTTTTATAATATCCAAGTTGTATGTTATCATATTTTTCATTTTATCGTAGTTGCATTTTATCATATTCTCTTTTCATTATTCTTCCATTTTATCAAAAATTTCATTTTATCATAATCTTATTTTATCACATTTTCAAAATATAACCATGAAATATTTTAAATATGATAGGAAATTGATAAGTTCGTTGTATATTTAGTAGATGGCGTTCATGATTCCGCGAATTGAACCGCGAATTTCAAATGTCAAAAAACCGCGAATTGCAAATCTATAAATTATATTTTTAAACTTAAAATTTTAGTCTTAAAATTTTGGTTTGTTCACAAGAAAATCCAATTAGAACGTAAGATGAATATTATATTCTACTAACTGAAGCTCCGGCTTCGCCCGGTCTAAATCCTGTAACCCCTTCCCAATGACCGTGTGTGAGTCCTGACTAAATCCTTAGTTCCACCAGAGATACTTCTATGGACTCTCTATGGGCTCCCCATGACCGCCCTATTAACCCCTCCGATTACCCCTATCATATGCCTATGACTTTCTTATCGCATCCCTATAACCGCCCCCCCCCCCCCGAAGTGATGAAGCTATGAAGTTGAGGAAATTTTTTTCCTCAACATCAAATGTATTTATCGCAAAAATATATATAAAAATTAAGACACTTTTTTTGCCAAGGGCTATTATTCTCTCAAAAATTGGTTTAAATCGGTTCAGTAGACTTTTCGTGATGCTCATACAAAGAAACAAGGAAACAAACAAATAAAAAAATAAACAAACAAACAAACATCCATACATATTTGTATATAAGTAGGATACTCCTATGGACCCTTTATGTAGGACCCTGTGTAGGAAGTCTGAAAAATTCGTAAAATTATTTTGAAAAATTTCTGAAGTAACTATTTACATTGTCTGAGTACATCTTGAAAACCTTCACACAACCTCGAAAACAAATTTCCAACAACTTTCTGAAAACTTCCTGACAACTTCCTGAAAACCAAAATTGGGACCATAATTGGCCTAAACAGGAACGAATTTGGCTTTAATAAGGACACCTAAAATAGAAAAAAGGTGTACGAATACGGCCCTGGCAACCCCCTGACAACTCCTTGGCAACCCCCTGGCATCCCCCTGGCATCCCCCTGACAACCCCCTGACAACCCCCTGACAACCGCTTGACAACCGCTTGATAACCGCTTGACAACCGCTTGACAACCGCTTGACAACCGCTTGACAACCGCTTGACAATCGCCTGACAACCGCCTGAAGAGGGGGGGGATCCAAAATCGGAAAAAAATTTTTTTTTTCAAAATTTAAAACTAGAAACACTACTTTATATAGCCTATGACATTCAGTAAAGTATAAGCTGTAATTTCAGACTAATTTGAACTAAATCGGTCCAGTAGTTTGGCCGTGATGAGGTAACAGACGCACAGACGAACAGACAAACAGACAAACAGACAAACCGACAGACATAGATTGAAATTTATATATTAGTAGGATAAAAATTTAATATAAAAAAATTTTTTCTTATTAATAATTTAAATTACTTATAATTTATATGTAGTTAATTCATAGACATAGAATAGATAGACGGAGCGCTTGGGCTTATCGGTGAAGCCTCCGCTGAGAGAGATAGATAGATAAGGTGTACTATACCTCTCTCTCGCACCGAACTCACGCTACCCCCACTCTCTACCTCACGTCCCGGGCCCGGCACGCCGACTGGCCTTGCATTGAAGAGTTGTTTTAACATATTCGGTTTTATAAATAAAACTACATCATTATTGACTATTTTTATTTACATCATAATAATATTAAACAATATAACAATCTAAAAATATATGACAATCAACAGTCATCTATTGATTTTTAAATATTGTCAGTCTTGTATGAAGACTTCTGATTCGTTTTGTTTCTCCATTTTTTTGACTAAAATTTTGAAAAATGCTTTTCGGTAAATTTGTCAATGTTTTTAAAGTTAACATATCCACAAATTATGTTTAATGCATATCATTTATGTTACTTTTCAATGTTTTTTCTGATGCCATGCAAATTTGAACAACATCCTATGAAGCATTCACTAAACTGCCTCGACATTTCAATTTTTGTAAATTAGAATATGAAGATGTACTTGTTAAAGCTTCTGCGCATGAATCGCAATGTAAAACTTGTTTAACAGACTTGATTACAAATCCGGATATGTAAACAATAACATCTTTGGCAGATTCCGAATTATCTCTAAGAAAAACTGATTGATCAAATAAGTCATCTTAGATACTTTCTGTACTTTTGGCAAAGACATCGTGTTCGGCAGCTAACATCAGAGCAGGGATTATTTCAGTACTGTCAAGTGGCGTACAATTTCCAGAATGCAAAATTTGAACATCCGCGCGTACAAGCAGAGATGGGCACATTCCATTACAAATATAAGGATAAAAGATTGTCGTAGTGTAGGATAAACAAAGAAGTATATATAATTAACTATCCTTATTTATCTTTAGAAAGTCCTATTTATTATTTCAGTTTGTAATGGCATGTGCCCATCTCTGCGTACAAGTAATCTTTTGTATGCATTCTGAAATTCCCACGCTGTCGGGTTATTGTTAAATCCACCCCTGCTTCTGATGGCACTGAAAAAAGTTTCAAGGTGATCCTGCGACAGTTTGTAAGTGAGAAGAAAACTAATTTTTTCTTTCTGAAACATCATTTCGCCGATAAAACTTTTCAAGCAAACAATCATATCAAGAAAACCAACTTTTCTGTTTGATGTTAAAATATAATCATTGCCAAGTTTAATATTTGACAAATAATCGATGTGAATTTCTGATTGTTGGCGTTTCAAATCAATGTTTTCTTTTGATATGCTTTGTTTGCTTGGATTATTAGAATAAAGATTTCTGCTATTTAATAAATCAAAAACGTTATTAATTATTAAGCAAAACTCAGATGTCGCGGCAGAATCTTTGAAACTAGTTAATTTTAAAACATCTCGACAATAATCAAAAGCTTTTGAAACGCTTGTGCTGAATGTTTGCGCGGCCAAAGAAACTTTCACTTTCTTATTCCCACATTAAATGCCTTTTTTTAGTTTGCATGCTAAGTGAACATTTTCTTTATCCTCTAAGTTGACTAAAGCAACAAAATATTTCCATTCAATTTTTTTGTTTTCGCCGTATTTTAAAGTTTGTTTAAAAGCTAAACAGTTTCTTATCAGTTTAATCATATGACATGCATCTAATAGAACGTAAACTTTGTGATCAGCTGATGGATGTTTGAAATATGGCTGTATATTATTTGGAGTTAAAATGACGCCTAACTCTTTAAACATACTCACGTTACTTGCTGCGTCGTCTACTGTTATCGAAATAACGTTTGCACCGACTGAATGAAGTTCAGTCAAAATGGTTTTAGTTAGTGAGGCTCGTTCAGCACTTGTCATACCATTAATTAAATAATATGCAACTGGAATTTTCCAGTATCCATTTATACTGACTAACATATACACAAGCGCATAACGTGCCCTAGCCAACTCATCGCTGTCAACAATTGTTCCGAGGTCGACGTAACCCGTACACTCTGTTCCGTGAAACTCTAGTTTTTCTTTAATTGACATTTCATCTATTGTTAAACTAAAAACCAATTTACTGCCTTCTATTCTATGTCTATGTGTTAATTAAAATACATCAATCACAATTGAGTGATAAACCAATTTAGCGTTAAGTCCATCGCTTGGTTTAAATGTGATACTTTCACAAAGAAACAAACAAACATTCATTTATTTTTATATATTAGTATAGATAATATATCTATTCAAAATAATTTAAATGTTTGTTTCAGTTATCTCAAATTAACAATTTACTGAGTGAAGTTATAATCACGTTTATATTTTGGTACTTTACACTCATTTCCAATATTCTCTTCTTTACCGACTTTTGGACGTGATTTCAAGTATTTGACCTATTAATCATTCATCGATTCGCACGACCTATTTAATCGATGGCTTGACAGGTCTTATGAATTCTACAGTTTTATCAAAACCCGATCTCAAAAATTTATTCCATTACAAGCATTATGGAAATATATGTTTGAATAGTTTCATAATTTGATATAAATAATGTGAAATCTACCTCAAACTAAAGATGTGATTGTCGAAATTGATCCTTTTTATAACATTAAACACAAGAAAAATTGTCGTTATTTCAACGAACACGATTTTGTAAAACATTTATCGTTCCGTTAACGAAAATTTCTCGTCTTGCACACAAGAAAAAGTTGTTGCGGATACACATAAGAAATCGTAATACAAATTAAAGGTTGATTTTTTGTTGAATAAATTTTATAAATAATTTTTGGAACATTTAAATAAAAATTTGAAATGTTTCTACTAAATTTTATCTACATTTCCATTTTTTTAAGTTGTGTATTAACCCGTAAGTGGGCGCTTATTCTTATGATCTCTTTGTTTATCAACATAAACGCCACTCGAATATCTTTGTTCTTCGGTCGAAATGACCGGTGCGCGTACACTGATGGGTTAAAAAAATTGTGAAATTTGAAAGAAACATTTTTTTGGACATATTTAACCATTATTTATAGTAAATTGCAAGAATATATCATATTTATAGAGTTCGGAAGATATTTCTATGCCTGGATATAAAATAGTTAATTTATATGAACAGACTATAATAATAACTAACAAAATAATTTCAACGATGTGTCTCTAATTCGTTATTAATTTAATTTCAAATGAGTTTGAGTAAGTTGAAGTAGTGTTTTGGATAAAATTGTACTATCGCAATGATAATAAACAAAAAAGTGGAAGTAATATTTTATATATGACGCGCCTAGAGCAAAAATGATGTAAAAATTCTTTTCTAGCGAAAACGATATAGAAATTATTCCGAGCAAAAACGAAGCTAAAAATGTTCTGCGTAAAAACGACATATTATATATTCCGGGCACAAAAACGATAAACGTCTAATTTTTGCTCCGAATGTTGCGTGTATTCTATCTTCCGAAAATTTTGTTGCACTTTTGCTCGGATCTTTTCTTTAGCTGAATTACTTTATTTCACAGTCATTTTTGAATGGCAAATTTCTTCAAATAATGTACGTTTTGAAGGAGACATTCCGTATATTATAAGATATTTTGTTTCTATGAATTTAAGACCGATCTTAAAACATCAGAACTTTATATTTTGCGTTTTAGTTGTTATGATTGATGATGTATGTAATCAAAAATTCTAGCTCGTCTAATCTCCTAAATTAAGTTTTATATGCAGTGTGAAATTAATAGTGAATTAGACAGGTTCGCAAATTAAGGAAATGGACGAACAGAATAAGGGTTTGTTACAAGTTATTATAATTAAAACTAGTTTAATCATCAATTTTCTATATTAAATCCAATATTACAAAATGCAAATTAGTGCTAATTATAATATTTCAATATATATATATATTTGCATATGCAAATTTCCATTGATTTTTCCTTAAATATTTATTAATATCAGTGTCTAATATCAGTTTAGAAGCTGGTTACTGTCTTACTAAATAAATTTAATAACTTAATATTCGTCAGTTACAATTATTCAACACAAATTGTAAATTTATAGAAAAACTGGACGATTATATTTCATCAGATACCGAATCCGAAAGTAAAAGCGACACTGATGAATCCACTGATACCGAAAATACAGATGAATAAATTTATGAAAATAATCAATAATATTTGAGTAATTAATTGTTTTTTATATCTCAGATAATATATTTTTTAATTTAATTGTAATCTTTTTCAGAAATAACTGAAAAAATTATCTTATCTCGAAAAAGAAAGAGACAACAGGCAAAACACGAACGCAATATTTGTAAGAACAACGTTGAACGTGGTTTAGCACGAATTACAAGATCTGGCAAACACATCGAAGTGAAGAAGTTTTCACCACAAACGATATGTTTGTGTAAAAAGGAATGTTCTGAAAAAATAGATGTTTTTCGGCAAGAAGAACTATTCAAAACATATTATAATGATTACAATACTGTTCAAAAAACTGTATTACTAAGATCGTCAATAAGTGCAGAACCTGTAAAAAAAAGAATGATCAGTATTGCCCCGTAATTCCACAAAAATCCAGAACATACAATTGCGGATTTAGTTTATTGGACGAAAATCGTGTTTCCCAAACAGTTTGTCGCTCTTTTCTACCTGGCGTTTTTTAAATTACATCGTCTCGTCTGTATAGAGCGAGGAAATCAGCCTAATCAAACACGCCAGCAATGGAAAAACGTGGCAAAAATCCATCAGTGAATCGAATAAGTGAAAAGGATAAAAATGGCGTTCGTCAGTTCATTGATTCTATTCCTCAGTATGAATCACACTATTCACGTGCAACATCTCAAAAAAATACTTTAATTCAAATCTCAATCCGGCAAAATCATATTCGATGTATAAAGATTCGTGCGATTTAAGACAGAAAAAATCTGTTTTAAAGCACATGTTTTATGATATATTCAATTATGAATATAATGTTGCTTTTAAACGCAGTCATTCAGATACGTGCAAAACTTGTGATAGCATTTCGGTTACCTTAAAAGATGCAGATTTGTCTGCAGAGGAAAGATCTAAATACGAACAACAAAGACTGGAACATAATAACTGCAACACAAGTTCACAAAGAATGGAAACGAGATGTTGAATCATCAGAACCTACAACGGCAATTTAACATTTGATTTATAAAAAGCTTTGGAAACATCTTCGTTAACAGTCAATAAAGCTTATTACAAACGTCAACTATGGACGTACAAAAAAAATATTTTTCGATGTTATTGTCTAAAAAATTATATAATCAATAAATAAATTAATAAATAAATAATATATATATATAATAAAATATATATATAATAAAATAGAATAAAATTTCATATTCTGTTTTTGAATATTCATCAATGTGAACATTTCAGTATATTATATTAACAAAATATCATCTTGTTACAGCATACATGTATGTGTGGTCAGAAAATGTTGCGTCGAGAGGAAGTCAAGGAATAGGTTCCTGCTTATTTGCTTATTTTAAAGAATATCTTCCTGAGTCTATCACAAAATTGATTCTGTACTCCGATGCGTGTGGGAGTTAAAATAAGAACATCAAATTAACGCTATTGCTTAAACATTTCCTGGCTTCCAGCAATATTGATCTTATCCACCAGAAATTCTTTTTATCCGGACATAGTTATAACAGTTGTGATCGGTGTTTTAGCTTAATTTAAAAGGAGAGAAAAATGCATGAAATAATTGCAACGCGAAGCGAATGGATCAAAGTAATAGAAAGGGCGAAGAAAACAAATCCGAAATTTGAAGTTAAAATAATGGAAAGCACAGATTTTGTATCATCGAAAACACTAGAAAAAACCATAGTTAATCGTAAATTTGATTCTAATAAACAGAAAATCAACTGGTTAAAAATCCGATCATTACTGTATAATAAAGCTCAAACATTCGATAGTATTATATCAGATGATACACGTTAACGCCGATAAGTGGATATTAAAAAAAGAAAAATAAGAAGAAATGTTTCCAGATACTGTTTTGCCCCATCTTTATCCATTGGGCAGAACAATAACTAAAGCCAAATACAACGACTTGATGCAATTGAAACAATTTATTAATGTCAAAGATCGCAAATTCTATGAACAATTAAAGTCAAATGATACAAGCGGTGATTTTGGATTAGCTAGTGGTTCGAGTGACATAGAATAAGAATGTAAAGTTCTTGGTTTTGTTCGATTCTATTGTAAGTATATTAGTAATTTATTTGATGAAAGCATTAATAATAATATTGTATCTATAAAAAATATGTATCTAACTAATATATATAAATATGAAAGTATGTTTGTTTGTTTGTTCGAGCATCACGCAAAATCTACCGAACTGATTTCGTTCAAATTTTGAGAGGAACTAGCGGAAACCCTCGAAAGTGCCGTAGGCTATATAAAATTGCAATATATAAAGTTGTTTTTGAAAAAAAAAATTTTTTTCCGATTTTGGACCCCCTCCACCTTAGGCGGTTGTCAGGGGGTTTTCAGGGGGTTGTCAGGGGGTTCT
>JABFPJ010003027.1:0-17434 GCA_022817425.1 Gryon sp. ZL-2020 | reverse complement strand
TTAACATCTATACTAAATTTATGATTTTGCCTAATAAATTTAGTATAGATGTTAATGAAAAAGATAAAATAAATTATATTATTTAAAATGTGAGCAAGAGTATCCCAGTTTTATTAGAATGCTAATCAATTTTACTCTATGAGTTTTCTTAGTGTATATTCTAAATATATACAATATTGCCGCAATTTATATATAAATGAATTATAATTTGTATATTGTTTTATACATTTTGAAATAAAATTAAAAATATATATTTTATTTAGATTCGAAATAAATAAAAAATTACTTATACTTTTTATTTATGTACTTAAATTAAAACCTCTATTGAGAGATGTAACTCTTTTTTACGCTAATTTGAAATAACGTATTTTTTTGTTAGACTAATATATACTTTTCGATTGGTTATTATCGTTAATACTATTGTTAATCGTTATATAATACTAATACTGACTAGTGAGAAATTGAGTTGAATCAAGATGACTTATTTAAGTTTTTAATATATGTGATTTTGATCGACAATTGCTTGAATGTGATTTTGATTACTATTTGAATTTCTGTAAGAAACATTTCTAAATTTACAAAATACGTCTGTTGGTTACCCACTTTAAAAAAAATCAGTTTTTTTCAAAGGACGAGATAGTTTATTTCGGAAAGGAAGCTAAAACCGAAAAAAGCTTAATCCAGAAAGAACACAATTTGTTCTTTCTGTAGATGTATTTTCAACGACGAAACAATTTCAACCGAAAGGAGAGGAATGCGACAAAAACTCACCGCGGGAACGAACGCCAAGACACGCCCGAAGTTATTTAGGCGACTCGCGACTTGTTTCACTTTCACTCCAACTTTGGATTATAATACACCATTATTCACGCACAATTGAAATATTAATTTTTGTTGCGCGACAAGAATCGCGTATCTGTTTCAGTATTTAATTTGTATACAGTTTACTCTCCCAAAAAGATTGAATTTTAAGCAATTTACGAATGTTTTTCGTCGGCGTAGGTATTAAATGTAACTTTTGCATGGCTTTTCACAAAGACCATGAAAATCGTTAATTCTGGTATTTCGATTGTTACAATAAAAATGCAAACAGGAAAAACAACGAGCAACCGATTTCCAGTGGACATTTCCAACGAACGAAACCACGTTGTTGTACGAAACTTGTACTCCTATGCTTTACAATCGAGGTATTACTGTAATTCCATACGGACAATTTTTTGAAACATACACGATATGTTATAAGATATTAAAATGTTTCATACAATTTCTGAATGCAAATAAATAATAATTACAATAAGGCTTTAAATATAGATAATAATCATTTTTTTCTGTTGTATTAAAATATGTAATCTGCAATAAAAAATAATATTCAATATTAATAGGAAAAACAAATGAAATATCAACAAAAAATGTATCATAAAAAACAAATGTCGAAACAAAAGATAAAAAATAAACGTAAAAATATATGAAAAATTTAAATTTATGTATATTTCACTTCTTCACAGTTATAATATAAATATATACGTGTATAAACAACCTCGTTCATGTAAACAATACCGGCATTATATGAATGAATGAAATGAAAAAATATGAACAATAACATAAATAGAAATAAAAACGTAAACATAAACATAAACGTAAAAGTGAACGTAAATAAAAATGTGTTGTGATACATAAACATAAACAAAGCCCTAAAACGAAAGCTTTTGGAAGATTCAAGTACAACTTCAGGTAAAAAGATATCTTCTGTAAGACACAGAAGGATTATTTTTATGTGACATATCTCTTTAAGTGGTTACCATATTTCTCGATATCAAATGCGTCAATCAAACTGAAAGCACGAGATCCAATGAATCATCGAACACAAGAAAGTGATTATTTCCTGTGATACAAATATAACGAGTTTAAATCGAGAAAAGGCACTTCTTTATCATTTTTTGCGTGTCAGCTGGCGTTGATACGCGCGGTACTTGTGCACCGGCTGTTATTTTAGTGAGTTATGAGTGTTCCCTGCAGTGGTTCGTGGGTGGGCGTTTGCTTAATTCAACTAAAGCATTTACGTAGTTGATTTTATGGGTTCTTAGATGACGTCACGCCTCAACCCTTTATACTCAAATTTGACAGTTTAATCAGTGCAATAAGAAGTCACAACACTAAGTACCTAAGCAATCAATTTGTTTCAATGGCTTATTTCGTTGAACTAAGTCGTTTCCATTGTTCTGATAAATTAGGCGTTTCATTAGCATAAAGGCAGATGACAAAACATTCCTTTAATTAGACTTTAATGTCTCTTCTTTAACATTGAATAAATATCGCAAAACATAATACATTTATATATAGTTCTTCCTTCACGTTTGTTTTTGGAATAATTATTTTCCATAGTAAGTAATTAATTCAAAGTATTTATGTCATGATCCTGTACTGGAAAATAACAAAAAATATTTATATAAAATGTATGTCTAAAATATATAACTTTTTGTCCTTAATATATTTAAAAACATATTTCAAATATATTTTTTATATGTAAATATATTTTTACTTATATGTTTACAAAGATATTTCAGAAATATATTTTGAATATATATTAAATATACAACTTTTTGCCGAAAATATATGTGCACATATTGAAAGATATTATTGCTTATATTTCAAAATATATTTTCTTCCGTTAGAAATAGCCAATTCAGCGGAAATAATACGTTTCTTTTCGTTTTGCTTACGACTATTAATCCGTACGTAGTATCATCTCGTATAATTGCTAAATATTTCATGAAAAGCCATCAAATAAGATTACGCTATATTTCGACATATCGACATCTATAGCATTAGCATTCGAGCAGCAATGACCATAGTAATGTGCGCGGGAAATACGAAATTCGCATCAGGTTATCGCAGATACACAATGCATTGTATTATTACAAGTTAACCTAACAGCAGACAACACATCTCCCGGGTATCATTATGCACACAGCACATGCGATAGCGTTCGTAAGTTTTGGGTAACTTGAGCGGCAACGTGATCGCGACACGCGCAAAACTTCGCATGTGTAAAACTTGCCGAGTTTCTATTAATATTCTACTCTCGTCTTTGGTCGAAGATTTCAATTACAAGGTGTTCATTGAAAACATCACGCAAATTCGCATCGCGCCATTAATCCGCGCTATTTTGCTATCACAAACGTCTTTAAGTGTTATAATCTTTCTCGCAAAACGAAATTGTTATTAGATGTAAACATGATTCGGAATCGAATTTGTGGCTTTAACAAGACATTCATATATATAAGTTCATATTATGATTATAATTGAATGAAATATTAACAACGAAATGATATAGATACTTAATTTGTGTTTGTGTGCACTTTTCTGGCTTGAACAAACATAATTAATTTACGAAAACTTACTTTTGCTTCATTTAAAAGCCAATTTCAATAATCAAAACAACTTTGACGTAATTGTATGACTTAAATAAAATGAAACCGTGTTTGATTTGAAATTTCGAAATTGCTTGCACTCGATGAATGTTTGTTGTGAAGAAGAACTTCGTCATGCGCGTATAATCGAGAATCGTAATTACAATTTCATTCATCGCAGTTATATGTTGTAATGAATTTTAATGCGAACTAAAACATTCAATGCGTTTGCCGTGCATTTTAACGTAAGATGTAATTAGAAGCACATTAAATTGTGAAAAGAGGTGTTATAAAAGTGCTCAGTTGCTTTTATTAAGCTGTAATACGAAAATTGCTATTTTCATCGTAGCGAAGAGCAATGAAATTATAATGTCTTCGATTGCAATGTCCAGATACTACTCTAAATGAACGAGCAAAAAGCACTTAAACACACTTAAGTCGTTTTTCCAAATAAATATTTTGCACGATACACGAACACTTGCGGCAACACTGTTAATCAGTGACCATATAGCTTTTAACAAACTCAATTTATTACTTTTTTCAATATATGTTTTCTCCGTATTCATGTATTATTCTCACATTTTAATATTACTGAGTTTGTTTATTACATTCAGTCAAACTTTGGGGTCAAGTTAGACGATTTTATTTCTTTTAAATAGAATAATGTTTATAACCCTGTCGTATTTTTCACCATTTTGAGTGTATTTGTACATGAATCATTTATTAAATCTTAACTGACGAAAAACTTTTTCAATCTTTTTCAAACCCACTTTCTAATCTAAAAAGTACTGTCTAATCCAGTTTCTAACTTTAAATGCATAAGCCATGAATAGTTTATATTTAAAGATAAGTACTACTTCGTAGACTGTTTGGAGTGCTTATCAAGAATAAAAAATGGCAAAAATGAAAAAAAGCAAGTCAAATCCATCAAAGTGTTTCTGATGTTCAACATCAGAGTATATTGTATTAATGTTCGAGTATTGATTGTATACGTTTGAAGTAGACGGCATAACAGCAGTAATTTTGGTAACTCAACCAGCAAATTATGTATCGAAACGATGTATCGCCAACGCTGATTCCGTGCATGTCATGTAGGTGAGGTTTTGTGAGGCCAAAATTGACGTGCCCACTGTATATAATTTTATCGACAATATTGCCTGAGGAATAATTCAGAAGCGTTCGTAGAAAAAACAAGAATGCGCGCGGGTTCGATCACCTCTCGCCGAGAAGAGCATTTGCTCCAACAGTTCTTCGGTGCATTTTAAGGCGATCATTCGTAATCTGGTTATGATTGATTTACACCTTCAGTCATTAAGAATGATTATTAAATCCCGAGCACTGCTGCCATCGAACACGTCATGTTCAAGCTTAACCCTCGGCTAGATTAATGCAATTCCGTTCAATAGCTGTATGCAAATTTATATACATATAGTTTTCAATGTTTGGACTTGTTTTTATTGAATAGCGATTCACATTTAAATGAAAATCCAATGATTTAATTGCAAACTTTTGACGGATTTGAATAATAACAAATGATGCTATTCTCTGTATGATAAAATGAAACATGCAATATCCTTTAAGTTGCACAATAAATTGTTTAACTTACGCTAACGACATAAAATACATTTCGAAATTTATATGCAACATAACATACTTGAATATGTGAACATGTATTTGTGAAATATATTTTTACAAATATGAGTTAAAATATATTTGCAAAATATATGCAAACAGTATATTTAAACAGTAACTTGACCACAGAATTCCCATTAACCGAATAAATTCTGTCAAAAACTGGAAAATTTACTTTCTGAACACAAATTTTTATTAACTTTTTCAAGAATGTTTGTGCATGAAAGGAAAATTTTTACTGTTTTTAACAGGAACTTTCATGTTAATGGGAATTCTGTGATCAAGTTACTGCTTAAACAGTAATTTATTGTAAGTTATTTTTCTTAGTGTACGCTTAAATATAATATATAATAAATAAATATAATAAAATTATCGTGAACTAAGAAGCGAACACCGCAACGTTCGTTTTTTTTTCTACCGCAATTACATAAAGTCAACGTTTTCCAACAGAGTTTCAATATTTATTAAGCTCATTTATAAAACAATAGCTTCTAGTTTAATTACGAATCTCATTCTCTTTGCCATTATTCTAGTAAAATTACCATTTCATAGCTCTGTAGCTTCCACTTTAGCTTGAGTATGCGGCTACAAGAGCTCCGACAACCCATCGCTACATTTTTTCATTTCGCACGTTAACATCTCCTAATTTTTACGGTAACGAGAGTGCAATTCCTAAGCCACATATCCATTATCCGTTTAACCGGAATTTATGACACATTTCGAGCACGCTTAAGTGAATCGTTCTACAGCTGCTTATCGAAAGAACAAGTTATTTCAATGCATCCCGCTTATCACGGCAACGCGATCAACTTAAAATGTGTGAATAGTCGGCCGATTCACCTTTGCACATTCGCATTGTTTTTAACTTTATTTTTATTTACACAAGTTGACTTAACGCACTGCCACAGTAAGTACGATGCTTTGAAGCGTAACGGCA
This sequence comes from Gryon sp. ZL-2020, assembly GCA_022817425.1. Classification (NCBI taxonomy): domain Eukaryota; kingdom Metazoa; phylum Arthropoda; class Insecta; order Hymenoptera; family Scelionidae; genus Gryon; species Gryon sp. ZL-2020. Next base: position 11,455 of record JABFPJ010003027.1, on the reverse strand, counting down.
AAATACTGCCGTGGGGGAAAAAAAAAAGAATAAAGCCTAGCTGAATTCTCGGCAGGGTCAAGTTAACAATGTGAGATAATCGCAAGTGAAAAAGCAAAATAGCATGCGAAAAAGAATGGATAAAAAAAACAAGAAATTAATCCGAGCAAACAATTGGATTCGTTCAACGAAATTGTAGCGATGCGTGATCCTTTGGACTCAAACAATGATGAAATATATGTCCTTTTATGCACAGGAAAAGGTGCACCGGAATTTTTAACTTTTTACTTTGTCAATGGTCCGAGTCAATTAAAGCGATGAGCTTGCTTGTTCGCTTGTTAAATTAAGATCCGAGCGCGACTTTTTTTGCATCCTGTATTCTATAAATACTTTTGCACGCGTCAGGTGGAGTCACCAACAGTGCAATTAAATTAGCTCCTTATTATGTTTTACAACTACGGGTAGTTTTTGAGTCTTTGAGCTTCGACAAATTAAAAAAATGTTAACAAAATAAAAAGAAAATATTTTAAATTATATGCAGTGTTTGAAAACGTTCTTGAATCTTCACGATGGAAAGTATATTTTGAAAATATATGAACATTTTCTTTTTTGCCCGCTTAAATATATGCAAAAATATATTTTGTATATATTTTTATAAAATTAAATATATTTCACAAATATTTTCACATATATTTTTAAACAAATAAATTTGTATATATTTCAAATAGTTAACTTTTTCCGAAAATATATTTTATCTAGTTTATATATATATTTTTGCATATATTTTGAAATATATTTAAAAAAATAGTTTATCTTAATTTAACATTATTCGTATGGAATAATTAAATTCTGATAATTGGTTATGCTTGGGCAAATTTTTAAAAAATAACATTTTATAGTTAACATAAAAGAATGTTAATTTCCGTGTTATTACTCTGATTTCAAGCCAGTATCATTATTCTCCGCGTTAACCCATATTATCCAATTCATGTTAAGAACCTTGCTTGAATTCACGCCAACGTAACTTTACATCCACTCGAAACAAATTCATTTTTACGAACTAAAATTACACTATTTGGCATCAATGTTGAAGTCATTTTATTCGAGTGTCATTCACTTGCCTCTCCACTATTTCGATTGTTCACTTTATATTGATCGTCGGAATTCTAATATTAATACATTTACATATTTATTATCTTGCATGATTATAATATAATTGATTGCCAGACTTTTTTTTTTGTATTAATGTATTTCTTGTTAAAATAAATGAAATTCCTAATTCTTCAGTGTTCAATTTCACGGCTCATTGAAAAATTCTGAAGCGTTAAATTTGCACAAATGAAATATTTATTTGACTTATTCATGCGGTAATCTGCTAATAAATCTGGTTACAAAGAAGTTCAGTAACACTTAAACTTGCAACAGTAACACTTTACAACAGTAGCGTGACTCTTAATTTACTAAAACAATTGTAACAAAAAGAGCAAAAAAAAAAGGATAAGCAAGAATGAAAAAGATTCGATAAGCACCTTTTCTCAGCGCGCCTTATCCGCTGTAGCATCTTTATGCGTCTTTTCTTTGTAGTCGCGCGTGTGCGCCGCATGACTGGGGCGGTCAGTGTGGATTACCTGTCTCGGATGCCGGGGGACAATGGACATTTTTTCTCCATTTTCTTCCTTTCTTTTTTTGTCCTTGCGAATTCCATTCAAAGAATTTTTCTTTCACGACAATCGACGATACGCGTTTATAAGCGCCATTGTAGGCTTCCACGCCGAGGGAACACTGGTTTCTTTCTTTTTTTTTTCGCATCTTTTTTAATCTTTTTATACGGAAGAATCGAGTAACAAAAAATACAATCGTTTTTGTTATGGATAGTTACTATGAAAATCGGACGAAAATTGACGCAATCACGCGCGACACGTGCCGTTGAAAAAAAAAGAGATTCGCTTAACAATATTTTTGACGCGGTTCACTTTGACGGATTAAGTGCGTCTGACAATACACTTTAGTCGGGAAATGACAATATTTGTCAGGGCACACAAAAGGCCACGCAACAATTCGATGTTCAACGTGACACCAATCCGCACAGTTCGCTTTAACTTATTCCCAGAGTCAACTTTGAATTCGCATTCATATTCTGCCGATGAATTGTAAGCGGATGACTTTTGTGATAAGTGGTTAAGCATGAGTTTGTGACACTTATATGATATGATTAACATGATATGTGATACGATTTGTATCTTTCGAGGAAATGTATAATACTTGCAGTTAATGCTCGTATAACCGCGCAGATTAGTTTTTTCATGATTCACAGTTGATTTGTTTCACAGTTGATTTGATTGATTATGTAATTTAATTTAATTATTAATTTCATTGAATAAGATTAAAGATTAATTGACAATAATAATCAATAGAGTAAATTTACATAATGTGTAACAAAATAAAGTAAAATATACTATCAATTATTTATTTGTTTCACTGAAGGAACTATCCAAACTTTAGAAAACGTGTTTATTTATTAATATCTGTTATATAATTAAAACAACTTGTTCCGTCGTATTTAAGTTTACATCATTAATATTGACATTTCATCAATGCAACATAAATTTTTAACACTTAATTAGCGTATAATTCTTTACCTTTATTTTAGTATTGTTTTTTATCATTATTATTTTTACCTTTACTTTATTGTCACTATTTTTTAATTTATCATAAATGAAGTAAAAACAAACAACTTTTTTCATTGTAAAAAAGTAATATATTTTATTAATTCTTCATTTTATTTCGATGAGACGTTAAATTAATAAAAAGATAGGAATGATTGAGGAGTCTCAAAAAGATAATTAACAAACAATACTGAAATATTAGGTCGTTATTCATAGGGACTCATCAATTATACGTACACGATGAATAAATTATAAAGCAGTCACGATTTAAGTATTATTCATCTGATCAAGCGACATTCAAACAATCCACTTCGAGATCCTCTTCACAGATACACCTTCAAATGAATTTAATCGTAAAATTACATCTGCAATCGGTAAATGCCGATAAAAAAACAATGGCAAAACTTTGACTTCATATGAACTTTATTCTCCGAAGGTACCATTTAGGATTTTTGTGTTTTCGTTTATTCACACTCGAAAAGCAATTTAAGATAATTTTTTCTTCTTAAATAAAAAAAAATTTCTTTTGCATTTAACTTATAAACTGCAAAGACATTTTATGATCATAAATGTGTTTTATTATTATTAAGTATATTTGTGTTAATTTTGTTCATTTGTTAAAGAAAATTATAAATATTATTTTTTTAATATATCGATGAAAAACAGTAATTCAATTCAGTTTTAAATTTTATGATCCCCTTTTTTCATGTTATTAAACCATATTTTGAGTCACAAAATTTGCTATATATGACGTTTAAGCAAGACATTAAACAATAAACTTAATTAATTGTAAAATTAATGCTGTCCACATGTAATTAAATAAAATTCAACAGGGAGGGTAGAAAATCTGTGATATTCATTAGGTAGAGTATAACATTTGAAAAAAAATAAAAAATAAAATAAAATCCTGCAATCCGCAAAGGCATTACGTGAGTTTTTTTTACTTTACTGCCGTTCCATGGAAATTGTAGCGATGAGGGGTATTTGAAAATGACGCTAACCCTGACCACTGTGCACATAACCCCGGTGCAAACTCAAAGTGCGCTCGAAAGTGAAATGATCCAGCGCGCTTTGGACTGCGTTCTTTATGAATTACATGCCCGCGAAAGCAGAAAGAGGGACGTCAGTACGAGAAAAGAAGCAAAAGCACAGAGAGAAAAATAGCGAGAGGAATGAGGAGAGGAAAAAGGGAATGGTGAGAGGGAAGGGGGTAAAATACTATATGGAAAGCCGTCGACGGGTGACGTTGTCGGAAGAAAACGAAACGACGTCACGTCGATCGGGAGTCGGCGGTCCCGAACAAATCGCTTTAAAACGCCATCGCAAACGAAAGGGAGAAAAAGTTGAACCAAAGGCTCATTCGCTTGTGAACGCGATTCGCCCGAGCGACTAATTTCGCTGCAAATGCAAAAACGCTACCACCCACAGTCATTATTTTCTGCATTCCCCAACACAAAAATACATGAAACGCCACCATTCCATGATCTTTTATTTAAAACAAGTTTTTGTTTGCTCAATCACTTGTTCTGGTTATGATGCATTATATATTTTTATTCAGTTTGATTTTGAAAATTCAAATTAATATTTTTTGTTAAAAGTGCAATTGTAATTCACTTGTTGGAATGAGTTCTTTTTTATATAATAAAATTTGTCACCATAATATTATCTCGGATTCAATTTAAATACGTTATTAATTTTAATCTGAAATTATTATGTAATTAAATTTAATAATTTCCTGTGGTTGTTGTAATATCAGTTGTAATAAAATTATAACGTTCTCCGGGAACATTTTTGCATAAAATAGATGTAATGAATAACTTGTTTGATAAATTTCTTGATGAATGTTATTATTTAATTTCAACAATTCTGCGCCGACTCGAGCATTTATAACGCGCGAATTGAATTTCTGATTATAATCCATGTGATGAGTCATAAGAACCGAGCGCTGTGACGGGTGTCTTTCAGCATTGTTTTTGTATTCATTAAAACAAGTTTTTGAGTCTCGTTCATTCTGCCTTACATTGGATGCTGAGTACTATTTATTACGGCACATATGTATTTTGAAGTCCTTTACACATGTGAAAATATTATTACATTAAAGTCACGAGTTTTCGCGGTTTACGTTGCTTACGCTTTGCAAAACATGATAATTTTTATTTCTTTGTCTGTTTTTATTTTTCACTTACAAAACGTCAGCTTTTATCTTATTCATTATTATTCATAACGGAGAAATGATACTTCTGTTAGTCACAGCTGTTTATTATAAAGACATGCAGTAGCGTCTTGTGTCAAATTTAGCATCGAGTTATTTATAAAGAATGTTAAAAAAATCTTTTATTTTTTTAGTTTATTAACTAATCTTTTATTTTTTTAGTTTTAAATGAAATACAAATAATAAATATAAATAAAAGTGTAATAAACATTAATGATTAAAATTGTACATTCATCGATTTTACTTATTTTTGTTTCATTAATTTTTATGAATGCTCAATAATACTTTATTGAAAAGTTCAGCAATTTTTCGCGAAAATTTATTTTAGTCTTTTTTACCACTGAATGTTTAGTAAATATTTAATATTAACAACAATTATAACTGTTATTTCTGCTGAATGTGTCATACTTATTTACGTTTTATTCATTTTGTGGATATTTATTTATATTCAGCAATGTTTGAATGTAAAATTGTCCAAAGAATATTTACTTGCAATTGTTTTAACAATTGCAGCAATGAAAGGTTTTTAATAACCTTGTACGACATCTCAAGTGTTTAACTTAAGAGACACTTGATACTCTAGATGATTTCGAAAACGTATGAATTATCGGCATTTATAGTTTGTGCAGTAATGACACCTTTTCCAGCAATCGAAAAGGTTATATAGAGAAAGTTAGCAATGTAATTGACGAATGGTTCAAACTGCAGGAAATAATATAATCTATGTCGATCGAAAATAAAAGCGCTTCAGTGTTATATATCAATTTTAATCATTGTATCAAGTAACTATATCAAACTTCATGGAACAAAATTGTGGTCAATGATCTTCCACGATAATCAATTTATGATCGCACGTATTATTAACGATTCATCAATTGCTTTGAGTATCTCTTACATAATAACATCAATTTTTCAATTCGTAATATGAACCTATTATATTATGTTAGAATAAATGAACCATGTATAAAGAACACCCCAACAAATAACATTGAATAAATATATATCATGAGTTCACACAAAGAAATATCCCAGTAAAAGTTATGAATTTTATGTATATAACGTCTAATAAAATTGTCAACAGGGCTAAAAATCTAAAATATATAATAATTATAATACATTTTGATAAATATTACTTGATGTTTATTGTATTAATCAAACTTATTTATTAATTTAAACACATTTAAACTTTTACTTTAAACAAAAAAATAAGTTATGATTTTAATTATTATAATATGTGTTTCATGTGTTTGCAGAGTTATTAATTTGAAAATCATTTCAACATGTAACTTTAGAAGAGATATAAATAAATTCGATATGAAAGAGAGGAAACTCTAATTAGATCACAAAATTAAATGTATTGCAATAAAATAAAAAAAAATGATGCATTACAGTAAAATGAAAAGTTAATTAATTACATTTCAAATCCTATAGTTGCTCAACATATAAAATTAATAATAATTTTTAATTACCGAAAATAGCTTTATGAAAAAAAAACCTATTTTCGGCAATATTGACAATTCATTTATTAATTTATATTTTTAAAACGAGAAAAGTAATTTGCGGGACGAATAAATTAATCTGTAAACATAACAAATTTTTGAACTCGGTCGTACATACATACTTGGCAATAATATTTTGATATTTCAGATAAAACGTTTTCTTGCTAACAATTCTAATATATAATTGTCTTAATCTAATAATTGATACATATTTTTATATAATAGTTAAAGTATATTATATAAACGTAAAAAAATATCGGTAAAAATGCATATCACAATAGTACATTTATGATTCAGGTAAAACAAATTTAATTTAAAATGAATTATATAACAAAATTGAAAGCAATGTTAATCAAAGACAGTTTTATCTATGTGAACTGCGTACTGCTAAATTATGCATCGCCAGGTATTCGAACCTATTTCAGAAATCGATTCTGTCATTCAAATATTTTTATCAATGAAGTTTTCTACAGGAAATTGAAAATCGGTGTTTATTTTTGTATTCATTTCAAAATTATGAATTATATTACTATACCTTTAAAACTTTCAACCAATTCAGAAAAATTAATATATTTTCAAAATAAAGATTATCATTTACGACAGACAGTTTGATGATAAGTAAGAGAAATAACAATAAAGCACTTTTTTTAATCAAGAAAACAATCAACGGAAATTAGTTTAATCAATTTGCAAATAAATTACTTTTATATATTAAATAAATATTTTTTCTTGTATATACATAGGTAAAAGTTATATAGAAATAACTCTCAACATCAAATGTTAAAATTGTGTATGAATACAATCAGATTCACTGTAGTGGCTATCTTAAGATATAACTGCTCTATAGTTCAGCAATGAAGGATTAAATCCAATTACATTGATTTTGAACATGAAAATGCTTTTCTGTTTTACGTTTTTGAAAGAGGATTTCGAGGTGAAAATAAATTTGCGTATAAAGTGCAATCAAATTTATTCAATTTACACAAAATTCGTCAAATAATTTATTAGGTACACAACTTAACAAACAACGGAAAGAAGATATATTTTGAAATAACTCATATTTTCCATATTTAATAAGAAATGTATTAAAAAAATGGTTTGAATTTAAATAAAATTATTTTAATATCTTCTTTTAATATTATCTATTTACAGTCTTTTTACAAGAACAGCAGAAGATTATTAAACATCACAATGAAAATATTTCTATGGTACTACAATTTTGAAGTGAATCTAGATGATATCAAATATCAATCATGCTTCTAATTAAAATATAAAGCCCGGAAAATAACAACGATACACACACGCGTGGCATTTTTCAATGCGAGATATAATCTGCTCAATCTTTAGATCAAAGGGGTTTTTTTCTTAGAGGAAGTTCTTCTAACAAGATGAGAAATGAGAGAGAAAGAGCGTATAAGAGGGATGATGACATGAAGAGGGATAAAGAAAGAAGCTCTTCAGGTACGGGGAGAAGAGGTGCTGACGTAGACCTCGTTCAGGTAACTTTTTTCTTGGGGTTTCGCCGGCTCTCAAGCATTGTTCAAGAAGAATTATCAAGCGAGCAAGGTGAATTAGGGTAGTGTAGTCAACGCAGGTGCAGTCCATCTTATGACTGTACCAGCACAAAAAGGCCTACGGTTTTTTGTCATATTTTTCTTCTTACGAATTTCATTGTGAAAAACATCGTTAAAGGGGAAAAACGATAAACACCCGGAAGAGAAAAGAATTCAACACGTCGACGTTTTTTTCTACTTACATGACTAACAAAGTTTTTCTAAGTTTTTCTTCTATCGTTTAATCTACTGGCTGATCGATTATTCTGGAGTTTCTAAACTTGTTTCGCTTAGTTTGTAAATCAACCAGTCAAAAGATAAATAGAAATGTTCATGTTTTTTTTTTTGCTAAATGATTATGATAGCCAGATAAAATTAAATATTTTAAGCATTGTCTGAGTGTTTAGTTAGAATAAAATGCGTTGGTAGAAACAAATTGATAGGGATGTCACTGTAATCTTGTTCTTAAAGTTAATTGTAGAAATTCAAATTACACGAAACTTGTTAAACAAATAAGAAAGTTTAATGATTAAAATAGACATTGATTATATTTTAATCAATCATTTTAATTCGTAATTTCTGTTTGAGATTTGAAAATAAAATTGCTTGCAATACAGCTTCAAAAGATTTCTGCGTTTCACTTACACACGAATCAACGAAAAAGGATAGAATAAAGTGTCTCGTTTAAAACCAATATTTGAATGAATGTAATACAAGAGCAGTACTTTACAGTGAATTTACTACCTCGGTAATACAAACTCGTCCTTCGTACATAACTCCAGGACAAGACACAATCAACTCCCGAAATTTCGAACAAAAAGGGCGTCGATGGCGAGAAAGCCAACAACAAGTGCTTTGTATCGATTTTATGAAAACTCCTTGAAACGTCGGTCAACACGACTCGTGGTCAAATCAGTACGACAGAAAATGATGAGTTGCCTGAATTTTGTGGGTAATTCACAAATAAATGACAATAAAATGAATTTTCAAATCTCCAAAAGACTCATTATTTTACATTTACACTCGATGTTAATACAGTGAATATTTAATTAAAATATTCTATTTAGTTTACATTTTAAATTAATAAAAATGATTTCACAATGTATCTGCAATTAATTATAGAGATAGAGGGCTTCCCGTTAAATATACGTTATATTAATATGAAGTAATTCCATTGTCTTATCTCGCATGAAATACGACACACAAAGCAACTGCTAACATATATACTAAATTTGGAATATTAATAACATTAGTAATAATGATCTTGTTGAATCAAGTTCAAAAACAGTCAATATTTATTGTAAAATATGGTTAAGTTAAGTTTTAAAAAAGAAATTGTTGTTCCATATTTTGATACTTTTATTATGTTTTAAATTAAATAATTACTATATTTCGCATATATTTCGATTTTACTATAAAAGACATAACAAAGAAAAGAATGTGAATTTTTGAACAAAATTGCTTTTCCAAAATCAGAACACCACTGTTTATGCAATACTACATTATTCTCAGATAAGATGCGATTACTATTAAGGTTTAAATGACCCTAAACTACTTTAAGGATACCGAATATGTCAGTAATTAAAGAGACCCACATGAAATATTATACGTGACAGAAAAAGAATATCAATTCTATCTCAACTAATCAAGAAAATGTTAATTATATTTATTTTCCTTAAAAAAGAAACAGTATAAAGGATTTATTTAGTTAAGTTAAATGAAATAAGCTTAATTTGCAAAGTTTATGTGTATTCTGACATCTTCATTGCTTGTCATCAACTTCAAAAACACTTTTGGAAGTGGAAAAGGAGGGAAACTGGCACGGTTTCAAGCCTAATAGATAAACTCTGGAAACAGTGTATTCACGCTTTGCCGAGACGCATTTGCCCGATGTTATCAACTGCTTGCATCCACTTTAGGACCAGCATTGTATATCTTGGCGTTCGCGTAAGCTTGCAGGAATTAATTAAATTTCGCGCGCCACGAGGTACTATCCTCACTTGGTCATATGGCGGTGAATGGCGTCACAGGTGCAGTCATTGGGAATCTAGTGGACGAGAAATGACCGTAGTCACGCGATCAAGACTTCGTCTATTAACCCGGTTGGCCTGGTTTGACCAACTGGACTACGTTGTTCCCCATTTGGCGTGAGCCGCGAATTTGCGAGACCCGGAGTCGCTTATATCGCCGGGATTGGCCGTTTCGCTATTTTGCACTGACGCCTGCCGGATCTAATGTGTCTTTTTAATTAATGCCGCAAACATGGAATTCGAATTAAGGGTTCGCCGTGAGATATGACCCAGATTGTTCGACAAATTTACATCCACCACACAACGCGCTAAATAATTCGCTCGTTGATTTTATTTTCCAAGCAACTGCATGAATGAGACTTGACTTGAAATGTCTTACCTTCACCCTATAATAACGCCACTAAGGCGTTTATTCTGCATTTACTGCGATGTCTACAAATTAGCAAGTCTACGAGTCTTTACCCGAAGCAACTGTTTTCTTTAACTTGATTTAGTTAGTTTGTAATATATTTGAAATTGTAATCTTTTAGACGAGCCAATATATTTATTATATATATAAAATTCAATTTTAGAATATAATGATGAAAAAGTCTATTCTTGAGTAAATTCCAGTATCAATGATAATTTAAAAATAAAGTCTTTACTTTTTCTTGTGGGTCATAAGAGAATTAACTTATAGACGATAAAAGCAATAACAATGATTATTAGTAACTGACATAGCAATTATTTTGCCAGACAAATAATACTTCTATAATTTAGGTCGCTATAAAACTTACTCGACGTGATATTTTTATAATAAGCAATAATTTACGATTGTTTGATCTTTAAAAATGCAAGCACTTGAGGTAAACTGTCGCATATAATTTTTATGCATACACAAGAAAAATTTATGTTTAAAAGTGTAACAATAAGTATATAGATATAGTTGAGATATTTATATAATTAAAACGTAAGCATAGGTACTTTTTACTAGTTACTATAATTTGACGGCTGTTATCATAAACGCCAATGATCATCAAATGCGCCGAATAATATGAATCAAAAGCGCCGAGTATTATAAATCAAAAGAGCAGAATATTTATTTTAATAAAAATACTAACTTATAAACTTAAACTTTGTATTAAAGTTCTAATTAATAATAAGCTAATAAACAAATTTAAACATTATGAAAATGTTGAAATTCAAACAATTTTTGAAGATTTAAATAAGTGGTAAAAAAGTTTTGCTGATATTATAAATTATTTGGCCATTGGCGCTTTTGATTTATTTTCATCGGCGCTTTTGATTTATTTTGTGTGGCGCATATGATGTATTTTCATCGGCGCTTTTGATTTAAAGATTAGTTCAAATCGGCACTTATGATAATAAGCGCCGAATTTGGGGCGTCTGCAATTGCGCCAAAGGAGATAATTTTATATGTAGTTGCGCCAATATTTTTGTATATGTAGTTGCGCCAATATTTTTGTATATGTAATTGCGCCAACACAGAATATTTTCCTGCAATTGCGCCACTTTT
>JABFPJ010003026.1:0-17434 GCA_022817425.1 Gryon sp. ZL-2020 | reverse complement strand
TAGTCTTGAAATTTAGTGCAGTTCTGTGAAATTAACATATAAGATTAAGTAGAACCAAATGAAAAGCAAATAGTTTATTCTGAAATTGCTGAGTCCGCGAGATACGGGCTCCACCAATTCAACCTATAAAGTGCTATTACAATTTTCATGATCCCATCTTTTGTGATCGCTCTATTATAAGAAACAAAAATGTATGTAATTATTGAAATTTCATTTTGATCGTTCTACTCGACGTTGTTCGTGTGCTTTAAAGGGGATGACTTGTATTACAAGTTTCTGCTCAGCTTTGTCACAGTAGCAAAATTAATATTCATTTCTTTTAAAAGTAAAAAAAAGAAATTTTTTTAAAGCAATCAATGATAAAATAGGGGTTTTATACATTTATTAAAGAATATGTTGATATATGTTATGTTAATATAAAGTGTAATTAATTAAATAACAGCTATTATTGAATTAAACGATTTTATTTTGTCATTGTTTCTTTATTTTGAACTCAAGTAGAGCCAATAAAAATTGCTGTCGGGATCATTAAAATTTACACGCTCGACTAGACGAATTTGTTGCCAAGAGGGATGCGTTGTTGGATGGAATACGTCAGTGTGACGTATAGCTTAATGCTGTACCGCAATATGTCATTCTGATACGAACACAAAAAAATATATATTATCGGATCGAATTTACCGTGACAAGTGTTTTTCAGATGTTGTTCAGTTTGTGATTGTATTATTGCAGGTGATTTCAGATTTATGGGAGGAAATTAAGGAGACTCGGCTGTAACTAATATGATCATTAATAAATAAAATCATTGATGAAACTTTTTCCGTAGCATCGTTTCCTTTGATATTGATACGCTTGTTTTTATTTCATGCTTTGAAATAACGAATTTTCGATTCATCAATTTTATGTTTAAAACCGTAAAAATAGATTCTAAATGTGAAATAATAATGAAACGGTATATTCATAATACTCAATTGAATGTTTCGATAATTTGCAAAAAAAACTAATATTTTATTTTAAAACGAGTACTTCAAAGTAATCGTTCCATGTTTGAATATTATATGGTGTATTCAAACTAAGGAGTAGTCATTTCACAAATAAAATAAAATATTCAACGATACTAAGATTTCAACGGGATACATGTTAAATATGAAATTTTAGTGCATTTTGATCAAATGCTGTCATAGTAAATATGATAATCTTGAAAAGCGAAATTTATTTTTACAAACAAGTTTTCATTTGATATTGCAGTCTGAAAATATTTAATATTTTGCGTTGATATATTATCTGATAAAGTGTGTTTTATTAATGTTGTATATAAAGCTGCTTGCAGCGTCTTAAATTTAAAAGTAGAAAAATATCTCGGAAGTATTAATACTGAGCATACAAATGCAGATATGACAAATAGTCCATTCATTTAAGAAAATAATTCCGGTCAGTGTTACATGTACTGTGGCATTACTTACAATGCATGTGGTTCACCGACATTTCTCGTATATTTCACAAATGTTGCTCACGCGTTACCACTGCAGTAGCACAATAAAAATCACCGTTCTTTCCGGCATTTACTTTGTATTGATATTCTGTAACTGATAAAATCAGGAAATTGCGAAAAGTTATCAAAATCAACTCTTAGTGATTTCAAACATAATTTTTAATAAAACTCTTTTGAAATAAAAATAAATCAATATCTTTTTAAAAAGCTGAACTTTTTTTTGATGAATATAATATTTTAGAAATAAATATTGATTAAATGTAATATTTCAAAAGAGTTTATTTTTTAAAGTATTGTAAAAGTTGAAAATAAACTATTTCAAAACAAATACGTAGCATTTTATAACGAATAATTTTATCCTGAATTTACGTGATTTAACGCGATACGACGTAAATTGACGCATTTTGATGATAATTAACACGCCCTAACGCAAATTAACGCATTGTAACACAATCAACCGATATTTGGTCGAACGCAGCTTGACGCGGTTCAACACAGTTTAACGTAATTTTAATTTGCTCTAAAATCGCATCTGAATTATTTGCATTGAATCACAATGAAAATTATATGTTATTTGCTTATAAGTTATTTTCACTTTCCGAGCAGCGCATACATTTCACATTCCGTTTATAATGCACTGTCAAAAGCTGATTTAATACACGCATATTCGATGAATTTAAATACTACTTTTTGCATATCAAAAAGAAATTGCTTTAATTTAATGTTATTTGTATGTTGAATAAAACGCAATAATCTGGTAAATAATAAATGTTTCAGTTAAAATAGATATTCAGAATAGAAAAACTTACTTTAAATTAAAAGCTGCAAAATTCAAAATAAAAAATAACTGTTTGTTTCAATTTATTTTCAAAATCATCGAAAGCTTTTAAGCATTTAGAGTTTTTTTAAATTGCATGAAATATTAACACCTTCAATATAGTGCAAGTAAAGTTAATGAATTTAAATTGTATCTAGTCTGTACTTGTTATGTTCGGAATTAATGTTAAACTAACCAAGATTGAATGAATTTGCAATTCAAATACATTAGAAATTAATTATCGAAAACATAATAATCATATTTCATCTTTGAAACGCAATTAGGAGACCTAAATTGACAACGAAATAATAAAATTACGTTACTAACAAGATACAAGAAGTATTTGATTCGCTTTCATAAATTCCATCAAGATTATGTAAGGCGCGGATCTGCATCTAATTTTTTAAAGAAATCTCGACATCTTTTATTACTTCTGAATCTCTCATTCGAGAAACATGCCCTATTTTCAGTTCAGCATTATAATTGCAACACCCTTTACTTTTATATATAAAATAAAGACATTTCTTATTTCCATCAAAAATATTCCCCAAATTTTTTCCATGTTCTTACTTGTTTAAAAGATAAATCTAATGACTACTTTAAGTTAAGAATAAAAAGATACTTATTACTGTAACATAAAATTACAACAAAAAATAGAATTAAAATGATTGAATATTCGAAGTCAACATCTTTATCTAAAAACAGAATTTAATTAAATTAATTTAAAATAAATTAATTTAATTGAATTTCACAAATAGTATACAATTTTTTAAATTAATTATCAAAATCATTTTCTTTAATCATCAAAATTATTTAATTCGAAATTGTATTTTTAAACTAAAGTCTACTCTATATTAGTACAAACTTGAACATTTGTCTTAAAAGGAAAAAACATTGTATAAAAATTTGATTTCATTCAGTTTCTTTTGCAATTAAAAGTTACAAAAGAAAAGAATAAAAAAGTTTGAATGTGTTTATCACTCAATTATATGTTTTAATCTCAAGTTATTATATTATTAACAGAAATACACTTTTGCTCTCTCAACACTTTTAATGACTTTCTCGCAATGTAATAGAAAATATAATATGTCGTATTATTTAATAGCAATGAAAAATGTTGCAATATTAGATAGAAAAACTTATAAAAAACATATAAAGTTGCTGACAATATTTTTTAAAAGACGTTGCATTTGAAATCTTATCCGTCAGTTTGAATAGAAAATAAAGATAGAAAAAGAACTTTAATTGTGTGTAATCTAAAGAATTAGTCTTTCATTACGCGAACTCGTTTTTGTGACCATTGTGAACAATCACTTTTTTCAGGCGCCAATCATAAAAGTCTTCTTTAATGAGTTTCAACTTTGAAATGCGTCTGATAAAAGCTTTCCGAAAATGTTGAGTGTTAAGGAATCATAACTCACCAAGTGAGTAAGACAGGGAATATATTCCAACGAAGTTTAAATGTCTGAAAGAATAACCGTCACATAAATTTAACTTTATTTTTTTACGCTTTTCATATTCACGTCTTAAACTTTTCAAAAATTTCAAGTCAAACAATATCACGTAACAAAATAAATATTTTTCTCATTTGAAATTATCCATCAAAGTACATTTATTTAAAATAATACACCAAAGTAATATAATTATTAAAAGTTAAGTTTTTGTTTGTTAGTATATTCACGTTTTTGCAAAGAGAAAATGCATTTTATTCAACAAAGAAAATTTACATTTGAAAAATGCAATTCATAAGAAGAAACTTTGTGAGCTCTCTTATCACTATTGTTTAACTATGACGATCTACTTATAATAAAATTATATTTGTTACCTTTCTTTACTTTTTTCAATGAAAAACAAGTTTTAAAATAAAAAAAAAAAATTTTTAACATAGAATTTGTATAATTTAATTTAAATAAAGTTAAAACGCAGAAACATATTTATCATAATATATAAACAAAAGAATAACAATAATATTTTTAGGTGTTTTACATAATCGTTTAAATTCTATTAAGTTTTGCAATTCAATTAGAAACAGATTTATAGTAACAAACTTTTTTATTGCGACATTTCTATTGCCAATAAATAGCAAATAAAGAGTTTGGAAAACAGGTTACGATGTGTTTGCCTATAAAGTAGTAATAATAGATAAACATAAGTCAGGAAAATAACTTGAATAAGGCATCTTGCATCAGCAAATTATCATATCAAATTCCAGCAACCAGCACACATTTCATCTTCACTTTCTCATTTTCCGTCTCCAATCGTCCGCTCCAATCACCCACTCCAATCATCCACCAGCCATCCCCCTGGCACACAAAAACATCACAACACAAGCAAGCAAAAAAAACTTGTCGTGAAAATGACTGTATCAATTCAGCTATCGACGAATATTATGCTTCATAATATTATGACGCTGCAGCTATCACGCTTAACAAAAAATATATTGAATTGTTGAGAGTATAATAATAACGGTAATACTTTTACGTGCTGTACATTTGTATGATTTCCACTTTTGCAACATCATTTGGTATACATCTTGAAATTAAAATTTTTTTCGAGATATACATTTAGTATTTTTATTTTATAAGAAGTTAAATAAATATACTCATGTGGAATATTAATACTTCAAAAAGTATAAAACGATGGTAGTAATTTAACTAAATCTAATATTTGTTTTTGTCATTAAAAAGATTTTTGTTATTAATTAAAAATATAAGAAAATGTATAATAATTCTAGATTGTATATATGTTCTAGTTAATGATATAAAATACCGTTTAATGTTTGTACATATTTTTTATAACTATAAAATACATTTGTAAAAGTTTCGGATTTATACAAAATCTAAAGGATCATTTGCCCAGTGTAAGAAATTTTAATTTTATTCTTGTTACGTACGATACTTTTGATCATAAGTGTATACGAAAAATTTACTTCTTTTGTTTGTTTAATCAGTACTAACAAACTTACTTTTTCTCGTCAGAGAAGTCAAGCAAATATTTAGTCAGAACAGCATGGCGCGCCTCTTTTACTTTAGCATATAAAAGTATATATACATTTTATAACTATATATATATATATAACTACTGTGTCATAATAGAATAAATTGTAGAAACATGTAAAAGTTTTCAAGAAATCATTTAATTTAAGTTTCAAAATATATTAAACTTAAAGATTAAAGATTATATAATTGTACATATTTTAACCAAATTAATTTTCGTTCGATAATAAAAGTCGACCGAATATTTTCACTTCGAAACCAACATATACATTTTCAATGCCTCTTTATTTGCAAAATATACAGAGGTAGTGAATGGAAAGTTTTTAATGAAAAATATGAATTCGTTAGAAATAAGTGATTTATATATTTTTTTTATTAATAAAAATCGCTTTATGCTGTAAATATGCAATTTTTGCTTGATGAATATACTTAAAAGGAAGCCAACAAAATATACATTTTACAAATATATAATAAAGTTACATAATCTTATCTTGGCTTTTTAATATTTTATAATAAAACAACGTGAAAAGAGAAATAAATAAATAAAGGTAAAAACAAAGTAAGCATCTATTTTGAACTAACAAAAATCGGAATTTCAAATACGGATAAGCAAAATCTACTCCACCCTTTGGATATTCACTCGCGAGTAGAACATAAACAAAAAACTGAGACTGAAACACAACACACTAGTAGTTCAAGAAACTAGAATCTCATGTGTCGATTTCACTCTCGACGCCTGGTGCTCACGTTACAAAATGATACACGAGGGTAGTTGATTTACCAAGAAAAATACGTTGCTAACAATCATTATAAAATATTTTTAATGTATTACAAGAGTAATAAAATTCGAATTTATTAAACATTAATTCATGATTTATTACCTTTGAAATTTATCTGCGAGTAATGTAGACATACTTAATATGATTAATTATATACAATAACATTTACTTTGGTTAAGTAATTTTAGTGCGAATTTGTCTCCAAATTTTATATAATTTAATAATAAATAAATTAAATTCAAATACAATTTAATAATTATATAAATAAATTGTATTTATAAATAATTAAAAATAATTGTTAAAAGTTTTATGATTAATTAATAAATAATATTAATGTCAAATAATATTACAAAATGCTTCATGATTGCTAAATTCTATAGTAAATTTTATATATGTTTTTTGTATATAAATTCCAATAAAACGCGGGTAAAATAAATCAAATTCTTCAAATATTCTCATCTAATATGAAATATTTAGTTGAACAGTTTAAGAAGTATCGGATTATATTAATAATGTAATATGTAATTAAAAACTTTAAATAATGTTTAAAACATTTTACAGTATTGCAATTTGTAAGCAATCATTCCACAAAATTAGACAACAAATTTATTTTTACGAAAAATTTTACAATTTTAATGTTCAATTTGTCTTATTATTTATCTTAATAATTTTTATAAAGTGATCACAATATTGTAAAAATATTAAAAACAGTTCTATGAGAATATTATTTCATTTCAAATTCATATCGACAGTAATAATATAATTATTTCTACCAATAATAATTATTATTGCCAGTTTGATTAAAATTTCAACTCAGTAAAATCATACATTACATGTAAAATGTGCAAATTACATCTAAAATTTTACACATAACAAGTAAAACTTGGTACATAATGTGTATGAAATGTTATATTCATTACACTCAACGTTTGTTCAAAAGTTGGTAAATGTTTGAAGAATATTCTGCAACCTTACTAAAATACACTTTTCTGAATTACTATACGCGCTACTAATTTTGATTATAACAATCCCCAATTTACCATATCATTTAAGTATAAATTTTAGCGAATAGACTATATGTATTATGAAAATATCATATACTAATAGTTATGACGTATTGTTTGGTTTAAGCGTAGTTTGGGACAAACATCTCGTCGGGTTAATCGAGGTCGGGGCAGGTGCTCACCCGCAGATCGGACAGGAGACTTTGCCTTCGATGTGTGGTCCGCGTAAGCAGCGAGCGCAGAAGGTGTGAAAGCAAGACAACAGACAGGGCTCGTTGTAGTAATCGTGGCACATGCCGCAGATGAAGAGGTTTCTGGTTCCGGAGCCAGGGATGCTCGCGTTGGTGCCGTCAGTCTCACCGGCGATGCCCTCGGTGCCGCCGACTGTTGCCGAGCTAGCCATCGTTGATTTCTTCTCCTTTTTCCTCTATTTTTGTTTATAATATCCTCTACGTGGATATTTCAAATAGTGACTTAAGCTTTGTTGTGTATCGCGAGTGGAAATCTGCCGGTGTCGCGCCCCAACATTCCACCACTCTGCCGAAGTTTGACGAGCTCCCGACGATCATTCGAGGCCCCCCACCCCCGTCAACCCTCGACTATCCGCTCATGATCGTGGCGTTCGTGCGTCGCATCGCGTCGACTACTGGGCGACTTCTTCTTCCTGCTCGCTGCCACCCTTTTTTCACCACCACCACCATCGCCGTCAGCTTCCCACTTGTTCCTCGTTCGCTCTTGCGCGCCACTGCGCGTGACGTCACACGACCCGAGAGACAACCAAAAGCAACCGAACCACCCTCGGACTCTCTCGCTCGCACCACCCCCGGCTCCAGGGCTGGGTAGTGTTTCGAATATTTTTCAGTTTGAACGCCGTTTTGAGGGCTCCAAGTGATGATGAAAGTTGCCTTTGCACCCGCGCGCGCTTGCTGTCGTTCTAACGGTTTTAGATTATTTTCAGTGGTGGTGTCTTTGGGTCTTTATGTCTTGTTTTATTTCTGCTGCTTTTTTTCTTGTTTTGTTGCACATTTATTCTGTAGATGATGATAATTTTCTCTGAAATTTTGCATTTTATATTGATTAAAATTTCTGGCATCTACACGCATATTATGAAAAATATAGAAAATATCAAAAATCGCTATGCTAAACAGTAAAGAACATTTGATCTAAATAAATATGTTATAATATATAATATAATATTGCAAAAATGACGGAAGAAATTCATTTTTTATTTTACTATGTATCAGATTTTTAAATTTATATATATTAACTGAAAACACCGTCTAGGTAATTTTTCGTTAAATTAATATTTCGCTACTTCGATACAAATTTAATTAAATTAATATTATGAATAGTAATTAATTTAAAATGAGATCGATGTTTAGCTATTAAAAATAAAACGCATCAATATTTAACTATCGCGTGTTAAAGACATGGACAAACTTGTCGTTTAAATTTGGCATTTTACTCAAATATTTAGCACGTAAACCGCAATATACGAATTGAACATCTCATGCGCTAATAGAAAATCCAATAGCAAGAGATAACATGTTTCTTAAGCATTATCTAAGTTACTATTATTTTGAGAAATTCATTTTGTTTGATAAGAAAAATAAAAGAAATATACATTTCTTAGAGTAAATTGCAAAATAAAAATATAATAAATGTAAAAGTATACTATTTTTTATTAAAATTAAGTAGAAGAAAAAGTAACAAAAAATGTGTATAACAACTTTTCATTGACTAGAATATTTACAATTCATGATTAAAAATTAAAAAAAAAAATGTCTTGTAATTATAATAAATATCGAAGTTCTAAAACGGACTTTTAATACAATGTGATTGACTGAAGTAACGAGCATCAATTCCAATAACTGTTTGCAATTACTCCCGATACGGATCATAATAAATTCCTGTAGCTACTTTAAAAAGCCCAATTGATATCAGTAGTAAAATACGTATATAATCGGACAAGATGTAATCGCTTCACGCAATTTTTTCTGTTTACATATTCAGATCTTAAACGTATTTCAGTTTATCAATGAGTTTATAATTGAGTTAAATAGTAAAATTAGTATTAATTTTTAGTTATATAAAAATATATTTAATTATTTAGTATTTACTTTACAATATGTTTCAAAAACTCGTAAACATTTCTGATTTCTGTTATAAATCACTTATAAATAAAATTAATAAAACAATTTAACTTATTTTATATATTTTATATACATTTTGAAAATATATATAAAATATATGAAAGTCTGGTTTTCCGTGAGAGTAAGCAAACTCTCTTATTCAACGAAGTTCAATCTTTAAACCTGACAAAAACATCTGTTAAAAAGTCAAAATATTATCTCAGATTTAAAACTTTCATTTCATTTAACTTCATCGCGCATAATACAATCAATTTTAAAGCTTGAGAATATTCTGATTAAGAAAAACAATCTAAACCGTCACGTCATCATCAAAACATTATTTTCCACTTTCAGAAATCCAGCATTTAACTTTATTCAAATTTTCTTTCATAGGTCGTTATTTTCCTGACTTATTTCGTCAAGTTTTTGATGAAAAAGCAGCAATCAGCGCTCAACATTCGTCAGTTTTCGCTTGCAATGATAACTGCAACACCGAAAACTCCACTCGGCATCTCAATTATTCCAGTAATAAGCCTGATTCAACAATACTCTCAAAACCAAGTGCAAAGTGGTTCAGTCAGATCTCAGCAAGAAAACTCAAGTCAAATGAAATGTACAAAAGAGAAAGACAAAGAGAGAAGCAAATTTGAGTCGGCCAGCTTTTCAATCATTCGGCGATGGAGTAAATTTTACCCAGCCCTGTCCAGTTTCCATGCGCAGGCTGCGCATGCTGCGATCATAGGGGCGGCTAAATTACGTCAGCAGCAACGGCAGCATCAACGTAGCGATGACGCAACTTGGATAAATATTTGCCAAACGCCTACTCCTCAAATTTCATCGTGCTTTTATCTTCCGTCTGTTTCTCCAGTTGCCTCCGTTCTGTTGGATTTTCGCAGATATGCCTAAATGCATTAACCATATGCAGTTTGTGAATTGTTTCTCGAGGCGAGACACAGAGAGGCAACGTGCTTTTCTCTTTAGCCGTCCTTATTCACGCTACAGGCGACATTTGGGTGGGTACATCAGCAAGAGATGAAAGACCTGAAACCGGGTTGAACGGTATTAGACGAAGTTCGATCGGATTAGAGGGGAGCCACGAGTAAATGTTTTACCTGAACGGTCGAGACGTCGGAGATCGGACTGGGATTATTGATTGGTCCTTGAGATTCCGATAAATGGGAATTAATGGGATTGTTGCTCGACATTCGCGAAAGCAAGGTGGGCAAGAGGGATGGAATGAGGGGAATAAGAGGCATGTTGCGAGAGAGTACTGTTTGCATGAATGATTACGGAGACGCAGTGATTCATTTTGATTTCCGACGCGCACTGTTTACATGCAGACATATACGAACGTAGGGGATGATGGAACAAAAATCGAACAGATTACTACAGTTGATAGTTGATGCACTTAGGGGATTACTGTTGATTAATATTAATTGTTATTACTTCGCAAAGTAATAGATTCGTTTGTGGTTGACTGTAATTCATTTTCTAATTACTGCGTAATCGATTGTTTATTTAATATTTTTGTCTTTAATATGAATATTATTTACTACTTAGTTATTTTTTGTGTCTTGTATATTAATGTATGAGACTGTGGTGATAACTTCATGAGTAATAAATAATATAGTAGATTAAAAGCGTGCTCCGCGAGCCAATTTTTGACTATGTTAAATATTAAAGTACACAAAATAATTTTTAATATCCTAAAAGAAAACAACTTTTTTGTAAGTAGATTTAATTTAATTATTCAATGTAAAATGTATTTAAGGATTTGTCGTCCTACATTGACGATTGTCAATTTTTATTTTACAATTTTTTTTCTACTCAAAAAACGAACAATCACAAACCAGAAATTGTTAACAATAAAATAGGCTATTTATTATAGTAAAATCAGTAATCCGTAATCAAATCATAATTAATTTTGTTAATATTTATCGAATTGATGTATTAAATATAGTTGATTTAATGACGCATTCTTAAAATCGTTTTGCATCGCTAATCAATATTTATCGTATGAAATTTATTCCATACATACACTCGGTCTTAAATATGCTCGATAATCTAAGCACGCACAGATTTCGACCATCTCTCAATATTATAACAATGTGCATCTTTATTCTTGCGGATTTTTGCATACCCAGCATATTTACGGCCAAGATTTTCCTTACGTCGATCGGAACTTTTTTTCGTCAATGAAAACACTAATATAATAGTAAGTGTTTGACAGTAGTTGAGCTCAAGTATAAACGAGTTTTCAAAAGCATGATATAAAAATGTTACGAAACAAGGTCAAAGGTTCGATCTATCCTTCTAACAAAATTGTAACAATTTTAGCAAATATAATGCGACA
This sequence comes from Gryon sp. ZL-2020, assembly GCA_022817425.1. Taxonomy (NCBI): domain Eukaryota; kingdom Metazoa; phylum Arthropoda; class Insecta; order Hymenoptera; family Scelionidae; genus Gryon; species Gryon sp. ZL-2020. Next base: position 5,861 of record JABFPJ010003026.1, on the reverse strand, counting down.
TGTAAAAATTGGAAAAAAATAGTTTGTTGCATACAGAATAATCGTGAACGGCGATCCTTTATTGTATCCACTGAAAAAGTTACACATTATGAGATTGTAATATTTATTTTTCCCGCAGACCTAAGTTGAAGGCAAAGTTGCGATGAAAAGAACTTACTTCTATTTGATAAGTATTTATGAATTCTCATTGTGCTGCGGAATATTTTCTCTGAATAATTCCTATCTATCCTTCAAACGTTGGCAGACAAATACAAAAATGATTATTGCGCTATATTGAAAAAATAAAAAAAAAAACAAACAACAACAAAAATCAACGGCAAAACAAGTCCGGTAAAATTAAAATTAATATTCAGGACACAACTTGTGCAAAAATTTTCTTTCGCTACACTCGAAAAGTATTTTGAACTTTTGCATTTCTTAATTTACGATTCTAAAGTTGCCGTACAAGTTTTTTTCTCGCTATTGATAAAAAAGTTTTACCAATCTATACAGATTTTCCGGTAATTCAATCTTTATGTCAATGGCAGTTATTAATTGATAACATTTTATAAAAGTAAAACTTTAGTTCAAACTTTGTTTTAATATTTCTTTTGCAGTTATATCATACTTTTATTAATATGTTTTCTAATGGAAAAACGAAATACAAACTCGCAGAAAAAGATTATTAAACAAATATATTAAATATCTTTTTTCATATAATTATAGATGATATAATAATCTGAATCCCTTACGATATAAACTATATTTTGATAATATATGCAAAAATATATTTTGAATATATTTTTATAAACTTAAATATATTCTTGAAAAAATATTTTTAAATATATTTAAAAATATCTAACTTTTTGCCGAAAGTATATTTTATCTATTTCACATATATTCATATTCATGCACATATTTTGAAATATACTTTGTTCCGTGAGGGATAACATAATCACTAATTAATAAATATTTATTAAAGTAAAATAAATGTTTAATGAAAACTTATGAAATGGATATTCTTTATCTTATATATGTACTTAGATGAAAATTCAATTTACATAACATTTGGAAAACTTAGTAATTTAATTTACAAATGCAATTCTTTTTAAAGAAGTCGTTAACTTACTAGGGAAACTACAATCTGTTTGAATCCCAAATTCACGATCTCACAAATCTAGGATAAGATTCTAAAGCAAACTAAACATTTCTCAACATTGAAATTTATTCATTTCGAAATGCATATTTAAACAATTCCATGCAATTGTAATAATTCTTAACGAATATAAACAAATTCAATATTTCAACTACAAAATATATTATAAGTATTTCTACAGATTGACCCGAAGTTATCAATTTAGACCAAAAAGTTCAAACTAAATATTAACTGCTTTATAAGTGAGTAGGCAGAAATGTCAGTGAATTTGATTTTAATTCGATAAGTCAATTGTATCTGCATTCAAATTCCAATACTGATTGATCTTACCATCAAACATACAGCAATTCTACGATTAAACATGGTTATGAGTTATACAATATTAGTTGATTGCATCATTTATAATTGTTAAATTATTGCAAGCACTTAAAGTTATGTTAATATTCACACCAACAAAGTTATTATGTAACGCTAAAGTCTCCATTCATATATATATAATAAATAAATGCTTACATAAAACAAATCTGCCATAACATCGATTAACAGTTCATCTATTCTTAATCTAATTACGTATGATTTAACAGATGATCAATCAGACGATAAATATGTATTAATACTTTAAGTGCTGTGACCGATAATGTTGAACTCATTAATTATAATTAATGATAATTGCTTATACGACATAAATGATAGCAAAATAAATGAAGACGATTAATAATTATTACTCGGAAATATAATTATTTATAGTGATTTTACATTATTACTCAAATTGTTATTTTTTTTATAATAAATTTTAAAGAAATTATAAAGAAATAATAATTTACATAATTAGAAAATTAATGTCTGAAGATTAAGTTCAATCAAAAATTAATCTTTTCAGAAACACTTAAACTTGAAAATTGAGTTTAAAACATAATTCTGATAATGCATTTCTTTTCTTGGCAACTGTAGAACATAATCTAAACAATTTAATATTTCGCAATAAAACTAACAAAATTGGTCAGAAATGTTGTAATGTTCAAAATATGAATACGTTGTGACTCATTAATAGTTTTCTTGTAGTGTAAAATTACCAACCGTATGAAACAAAAGATTGTTGAAAATTATGTGTATAAGTGCTGTAATTGAATTGTACAGGATCCCCCGCAATTTCCGAGTTTTCATCACGCAGTATTAATACACATGTGCGAGTAAAGCACTCATACATATATATATATATATTTATATATATATATATTTATATATACATATATATAACGACAAAGCTTCACAGCATACAGTGAATTTGTTTGTATGTGTGTCTTCGTGACGTTTGTCACCCTTTTTCGCGACAGCACAGTGGACTCGGTGCTGTAAATATGCACAAACTTGGCTTTAAACGCGCCCAGACATTTATATATGTGGGTGCGGGTAGAAGAAATTGTGTTGAAAATGAATCCGTATATGCATGAAACTTAAAAGAGTAGACCTTCTTTACTAGTCGTCGATAGTACATCGCCCTTACGCGCGCATTTTTTTTTCTTTTACGTTTTATGTTCCCTTCTTTCCCTGCAAGCCAAATAACGACGCTCGATTCTCCAAATGTATTAACGCAAAATTGCGGATTATTCTGAAAACGAGATGGAAATGCGAAATGGTTTATGTTGAACGAGTGCTCGTCACGCTTTGATTTAATTTCAATGAGCATTTTTTTCTCTTTTAATTCTTATTTCTTTTACATTCAAAAAAGTCTTATATTGATTTTTAACGTTAAATTTAATTTCTTAGTTCATTTTTGTGTGTGTTTTTTTTTTTTTTTTTTTTTTTTTTTTTTTAATTCAAAATGTCAATTCTTATGTAAATAGTCATTTAATGAAGTATAATGTTTAAGAAAAAAAATATATGAAAATACAAGAAATTGGAATTTTAAAAAATCGATTCGATAATTTGACATAGAACGGAAAAATGCTTGAATTAGACAAATAAATAAATACTGCTTAAACTCAAAATCCGGTGAACTTTTCTATTTTACGATAAAAATCAATGTAACTATATATTCCGAGAAAACAAATACAATTGCTGCAAGTACTTCAGCAATGTGTTGTAATAATGAAGAACTTTATATTTGCATCAAATAATGTTCTATCGATTGATGTGGTTCACTTATATGCATTATTATGACAAAATTAACCCCGGATTTAGAGTTTACAATTATCCCAGTGATTTGAATGAATATAGACATCTTATATTATATTTATAGTCACAAAAAAGTACTAATTCAACATAGTAGATGATGCTATATTTACATTGTAAAAATAAAAATATATCATACTTTACATTTTTTTAATATTCTTTTAAACATAACGAAAAAAGACAACAAACGTAATCTAGTCGTGTTTTGTTTCAATGCCCTGTTGAAAAAATAGGACCGTTTCTTAATTAACTAAATACTGCACAAGTTAACCAATTGCATATTGGAAACCAACAATCACTTGTATTAATAAAGGACAGACAATTAAAATTACATAAGTGCATCCTTTATTAATGCAAGTGATTGTTTGATTCCGAATACGCCACAAAACTTAAGTTAGATTCGTGGATTCTAACTTCGTTGTCTGAACATGAGTTGATAGTAATTATTCGGTAGATTTAACATATCCTATTTTATTGTTATTATTAAATCTATCAACCTATCCGATGTTATTATCAAGCTAATTTAACATGATCTTTTTTGTATTAAATATTTATTTATAAAATTATTAAATTATAACAAAAAAACATTTTAGAATTTTAGAAAAGTTTATTTGAAGTGTATACTGATTGTTTCAATCAAAATTATTATATATATTAATAATATCATAGATATTCAAAATAAATTTTCATTTTTCAAATTGAATAATAATAATTATTATTATTAATTATTATATATTATTATATATTATTATTATTATTAATTTGATAATAAAGCCTATGAATTTAAAACAAATCAAAAATAATTATTCGCGCTTGATATAAGGTAATAACGAAAAAAAAGTACATAAAGTAGACGTTTTTCACGATAATTGAATCTTTGTCAGTATTCTTTGTCCGTACATTATAGCTTATGAAGTTTCGCGATAGAATCACTTCAATAATGTGTGTTGATCAAGTTACACTTTGAAGACAAGAGGACAACATTTTTACGAAGTAATAAAGCCTGTAAAAGGATAAATTGCTCAAGATCTTGCGCATCAATTACCTTTCCAATTACCAGATTATAAAAAAAAGTTTATAGACTATATTACCAACTACTTAACATAAGAAATTAATTTTATCATGTCAAAGACTCTCTTCAATTCTTGCATTTATACTATCTATATTCAATAAAATAACATGCTTCAACTATACAAATACAATCAAAAGAAAAAATAAAAAATAAAATTAACTGTTTAAAAAATGTTTAAGCTTTTTTAGTAAAAGAGACAACTTTGTCAATTACAAATTATTTGCTTTACTTGACATTGAGTAAAAAAATCTTTATGTTCATGTCTTTATCAGGATTCAATTATAGCGTTTGTAACGTTTGAAATGCATGTTGCATTTTGTGTGTAAATTTTTATCATTAGAGCACTTGCGGTTCTGCGAATTTCATGCATCGACAATTCACGAAATACAAGCCAGAAGTTGGCACAAGGTTTGACAGAGATCGAAAACCCATTTTTTTTGTATGTTGCTGTTATCCTGCGGAAATCGTTAAAATTATGTTTCAAAAGGAAAAACGTGTACGTTTTGTCAAAACATTCGAACCGCACTTTTAATTTAACATCTAATTGGGTAAGTTCTACGCAGGCGCGAGGTCAGATTCGATTGAACGAAAATTCAAAGTGAGGAAAGGAGGTACTGCGAAATTAATCATTTTTGAACTTACAGCACAAGAAATTTGTCATAGTTTTCCGTCATGTTGAACTTTTTAAATTGATGATGATAATATTAATGGGATAAGTTTATGGGTGGTTTCGTAGTTATTTTACGCCTGTTATGACTTGAGTGTACATAAGCATTGATTTTATATATTTTAAAAAGATTGATGACAGACCTAAATAGATTTGATCTTTAATTTGGATATTGATACAATTTAACGAGTCTTAATGCATTTGCATTTTGTTTGATAAAGTTGCAAATAATAATAATTAATCAACAAAGTGCAAAGTGATGTACGTCTATTATTACGATTCATATTTCTACGTTAAATTCTGTGTAATTGGAACAAACAAAAGCATCGTTAATAAAATTCAATCAAATGGACGAAGTTAAATTGCATTTTGCTAATTGATTCATGATAAAAATTAAAATACTGATCTTAAACTGGCTAATATTTAGAATTGATAAGGCATTTTTTAAATTAAGATAATACAAAATTGTAATTTAATTTATTCTTTCAAATAGATTTAGTTTGAACATAATTGTTTATAAAATAATTTTTTCATAACGAATGAAATCAGATCAAAAGTTTTAACATAGACAAAATATAAACATACATAATTCAGCTACTTATAGTTAATGGCTGTTTCGCGTGTCATTAGTTTGTTTTTAGTAATTCTTGTATTGTCTCCAACTTTCGTGACAGATTTGCGTTTGCTACCGTCAACTGTTGAATTGACGCATTTTTTTCTGATAATTCCCTCTGCAGCTGTGAACATATGATTAATTTCAATTATATAGTTTTTTCTTTTTTTTTTTTTTTTTTTTTTTTTTTTTTTTTTTTTTT
>JABFPJ010003025.1:0-17435 GCA_022817425.1 Gryon sp. ZL-2020 | reverse complement strand
TTCAGTGGGAAAAGTTAACCTCTTTTCGCCATGAGTGGGAAAAGTATTCACGAGTGGGAAAAGCAACTACTTTTCCCACAAGTGAATGCTTTTCCCACACATGGAGGAAATAGGTTACTTTTCCCACCGAAAACAGTTGAGAAATAGGCCACTTTTCATGCCCTTGTTGGAAAAATTCAATTTTATATAGCCTACGACACTCAGCAAATGTTGAATAATATACCCTCAAAATTTTGTTCAAATCGGTTCGGTAGAATTTGCGTGATGAGCAGCGTTGCCAGATTGTACGATAATTATCGTACAATCTAACAACTATAACAGTTGTTAGATTGTGAGATTTTCCCCAAGATTCTGGCATCCCTGGTGATGAGGTAACAGACAAACCGACAGACAAACAGATAAACATGGATTGAAATTTATATATTAGTAGGGTATAAAAAGTGAAATTTATAAATAATAATGATAAATTATTAATTGTTTGTTTGCAGACCGTATGAACGGACAATTACACTGCACAAAGATAGTTTGGGTCATGTAGGATTCCAGTTTAAAGAAGGAAAAATCATTAATATTGTAAAAGATTCTTCAGCGGCGCGAAATGGACTTTTGATTGATCATCAAATTTTAGAAATTAATGGAGTCGTAAGTTTATTTTGTTCTTTTTAAATTCAATGAATTATTCTTAATACTAATAATTAATTTACAGTTAAAATATAAATTATAATTTGATTTTACAGAATGTCGTTGGACTTAAAGACAAAGAAATTTCAAAGGAAATAGAAAACGGAGGAGACATTATTACACTGACAATAATGCCAACATTTATATATGAACGTTTGATTAAAAAGTAAATATATGTGTTATAGAATACTTACATTCAATTTATATACAAAAATTCTTGATTTATAATTATCTTGAAAAATATAATAACAAAATAACTTTTTGTTATTTTAGTGTGGCGCCGAGTTTACTCAAACTATCAATGGATCATTCTGTGGCAAATATATAAATTCGTGAATCGATCATTTATAAAAATATAAACATTTGAAGTGTTTAGGAAAACGAGCATTACGCATAAGTCAATATTACGATGCAAATAGCCTAAGTTTATAAAAAAATAACAGCATCATTAATCTCTTACTGAAAGTCAGATACGTTTATAAGTTCCTTTATCACATATCATCTCCTTTTAGGATTTTCTAAACACTTCAGTAATGACAAAAACCACCGCGTAGTATATTAAACTAACAAAAGTATCGATGATTAAAGTATATGTTACCTTTTGTACTTTTTATCGAGACTTTTGTGTTTTCAGATTTAAATTTTATATGAAACAGACTATCGGGCTACACAAGTGTTCGCCTACTTTATTGCACAAGTTGGTAAATAAAAGTTTCCAAAAAATCTATAATATATATATTGTTTCGAAAAAAGGCTTTAATTTTGTATGTGAAAACAGAAGCAAGAACAAAAAATATGTATCAACGTATAAAACAGCGTTATCGATAGTGATAAATGTATCTTACGTTAGAGATATGAATGGAAAGTAGATTACGATCAATGTTCTCAATGACAAGCGTTTAGATGACAAACTTGGTAATAATCCTTAAAAGCAAAAAAAAATTAAAAAAGGACGACAAAATAATTATTGTTTTAATTTGATTGTTAAAATTTTTTTGTTGAAAAATTAAAAACGTTGATAAAAAAATGTAATAATTCAAATGATGGTGCCTAAATCGACTCAAATTATTTTGAATGTTCAATGATATATTAAAGACGATGCATTTTTTTAAGATTTCAGATAAATTAAACACAAAAATCTGTAACAAATTTTGCGCAAAAATAACATGGTACTGTTAAACTGTCAATAACTTTGTCGCATCGACTATCATACTTCAAAATTTAATTTTTACGGTGTACAAATTGGTGCCATTAAATGACATTAAAGTAGCAGATTTATTGTTAGATTTATGACGATTCGTGTCTTCCAAAATGACCAAAAATATAGACAAAATATAATCAAGTAAGAATAAACGTATAAAAACATTTTAAAAGTTAAAAAGAAACTTGAACTCTAAAATTTTGATTTAATAATTAACGAAAGTTTGGAAAATTGGCTGTGATGATACAATATGACTGAAAAATAAAAATGAAATTCTAAAATGAATATGCGTGTCACCTTTCGTTGATTATTAAATAATCAGATGAAAGAAAATTCAAATCTTCGCAAAAATCATGTTTATTGAACAAATATTTAATTACTCTAACGTGTTTGATAATTCTAGATTACAACAGCAAATAGCAATAACATATTTTCTCTTACATTTCAATTAAACTATTTACTGAAGATAATCGCTTGACATTGAAGTGATTGAATGTTAAAAAAAATAATTAAATACATATTTAAAGTATATATATCGTCGTATTAGAAGAATGTATAATAAGTTAATTCTTATATATAAATGCCAGAGTCAAATTATAATCATGAATAATTTTAACTTGTAGCGTACAGTTAAGTTTGGCGAAATAATTGCGTTTGTTATTTGTACTTTTTACATTTAAATGTGCCACATTATACATGTAAGTTATTATATTACAAGTTATTATACGAATTCAATGTAACACTCGTAAATATACGTTTATTATTATAAAATCACGATATTTATAACATTTTTATATCTATGTTAATTATGTTTAATATTAGACTTTTTGATTATTTCACTAATTGAAGTTTAATAATTTTGTATGCGTGCATGTTTAATTTTATTATATTTAAAATTGCATGTTTATTTAATTTGTAAAATATTTATTGATTGTTTAACTAAAATGATTAAAATGCACGAAAAAAGATATAAACAAAACTTGATTATAATTATTGAAATTTTAATTGGATATTAGATTAAAAAATGTAGTCATATTAATTCAAAGTAAATTAGTTTTTGGTTTTAAAAATAAATTGATAAGCACCATATGAAATTTAATATACGTGGTACAATTTGTGTAATTATTATTATTATTGACATATTTGACTAACGTAGTACATTTACTTGCTTTTGTGCTGTATTACGAAAGCTGATTGGATATACTTGCTGAAAATGTTGACATATCGAATATACATAATATTTATGTATATTGTATTCTGTTCATATGTACATGCTAATTTGTTGGACAATTTATTTAAAGGTATGTTTGAATTATTGTTGTTTGTATACAATTATTATGTAATGTTTTGAATGGTTGTTTTTCATCCTAACCTCTAAAACCACTATTTAAAATCATTGTTGTTTATTTTCACAAGTTTAAAGAGATCACATTTTTAATATTTCAAATTAAATGGTTGCTGTTATTTAAACAAATGAATCACTTATTTTACATTATTCACAATAGAATATTATTTTAGATTTAAAACGTAATAAAAGTATATCTTTTAATAACTTTGAATTATTAATTAAAAGTAATAACATATTTTGTTTAAAAATCACAAATTTAAGTAAATACACCTAAAAATATTTGTTTACTGCAAATATTCCAAAAAACAATTCAATTTATGTAATGCAGATTTATAGATCAAAAAAAATTGTACTAAAGTAATCTATAATACACACATTTTTTATGATTTTTTATGTTAAAAGTTGTAGTTTTTTCAATACAAACATTTATTTAAATTATTTTGTATATCTGATATATTAGTTTTTTTGCGTTTAATTATCCTGTGACAAAAATTTGGGGGAATAGTGTTCAGAAATGTGCACAGATTTTGTACTCATGTGCACAATTTATAAAAAAAATATGAAGAAAATAATACTTTAGATGTGGCAGAAATCTTATATTTATAAAAAAACTGATAAAACTGATTATCAGATTTCAGATTATCCCATGTAGATGATAGCAGACAAGAAATAAATAAAGAATTTCGGCGAAATTCTGAAGATTGGCAGGGTCGTTGGATGCCATCACGTCCTGGTGAACCAACACCGCCACCTAAAGTATTTCCCGCAGATCAACGAAATGAACAAAATAACACAAATATCGATAAAAATATTGACAAGGTTCCTATGGGAGTTGCCGATCGATGTGACAATGGAAAAGTATTTTTTGTTACTTAATTATTCAATAAGATTTAATAAATCACTATTATTCTTATTTAAATGTAAAAATAATTTCAGAGTAATTTGACTGTTGATTGGGATAATTCTCCAATTAACTACACATGCTTAGACGCAACAAAAATAACTCCGGACTATAATATTCATACGATTCAATATTGCGAAACAATTCCACCAGCGTATGTGGTAAGTTAAAAAAAAACTTGGTAAATTTTTTATTATACTTGTTATACTTGAGAAGATTTTATGTAAGTATGAAATATGAAACTGTAATTTTAATGCGTATAAATTTTTATTCTGCAGGCTATTCATAAATGCATGGATGAGTCTATAGAATACGACGAAGCTCTTCCTTTATAGTAAGAAATTTGTTTCTATTATTTTTTATGAATAAAATTTGTTTTCGTTTTAAATAATAATATAATTGTTGAACTTTTGCTTTTAGCGGTACACATAGACCAGTATGGCCTAAGTATGGTGAATATAAATTTATTCCGCGACAAAGATGGCTCCATAGTTTAGAAGTTAGTATTAAAACAATTTTTAATCTGTTATAAATTTTATAAATGACAATTTAACTGTTTCTTATAATTTTAGCATGGAGCTGTAGTAATGTTATTTCATCCTTGTGCAAATCCACAGGAAGTGAAAACGTTAAAGAAACTTGTTACTGGTTGTCTCAGAAGGCATATAATTTCACCATACAATCTTCTTGATGAAAAAAGGGTAAGAAGCATTTTTATTATTCTTTCATTTTGAATTAAAAATTAATTGCTAATGTATGTATTATTTGAATTCGAATTAAAAAATGGTATACATACCTTTTCCAATGTATTAACTAAACTTTAATTAAATGAAAAAATAATAGTAAAAAAAAAAAAAAAAAAAAAAAAAATAACGTGTCTTATAAAATAAAATTAACTTTAACATGTTATAGATTATAGAATAAGAAAAAAGAAGTTATAATTGAAACATAAAATAATTTACTTTGTAGCCGCTTGCACTGTTAACTTGGGGATGTCGTTTAACGATGTCGTATGTGCAGCCAAAAGTCGTTGTAAAGTTCATAAAACAAAAAGCATTAAGAGGACATGAAAAAATACCGAAAGATGGTGATTACGATTTTGGATTAATGGTTAAAGCTAAAACAGTATCAAATTTAGATGACACAGATTTATGCCCAAACGTTTAAATCTTGTATATACGATCAAAATATAGCGAAAGAACTTTCGAATGTATTGTACGTCATATTATTTCAGCAATTATAATAACTAAACTTTGATTATGTATTATAACATACATAATCAAAGTTTAGTTATTATTATTTTTTTTAATTTTCAAAGTATGTGTAGTCAACTATTATATCACTACTTACTTTAAATATCACATGCAAAACTTGTTAAAAATATTCTTCATATTATTGTCCTACAATAAAAAATTCCAAAGATTACCAAAAAATGGAAACATAAAATATATAATAATAATATATATTGCATTTACAATTAAAATTAGTAATGAAAAATTTTGCATTACTAGAAAATAACATCACTAGTAATATATATATATATATATTTCACTAAATAGTCTCTTCGAATTTAATACACATCTGATATCTGATCACTGTTAAATTTAATGCATTACTTTAATATTTTTTATATATACAAATATTGGTAATTTAATTTCAAAAAATGTATTATATATACTTTTATCTGCGATCATAATTTACACAGAATTTAAGTCAAACAAAAGATAAACGGGGAGTTTAAAAATTTGAGTGATACAAGGCAACGATGAATTATGTCAGCAAGTATATTATTTTAAATACAATAAACTTTATAAATATTGTACTTAGTATAGAATTATTTTACATAGATCTCTATTATTGTAGAAGTATCAAATTATTTAAAATGCTAACTTATAATTTTATACACCTGTATTATTTTTTTAATAATTAATAAAAATTATATCAAGATATGTATGTGCATTACTTTTCAAATTGTTCCTTTAAATTGTAAATACACCTATATTGTTTATTATTTCCATTTTTCGTAATTTTGTAAATTATGTTTTTTAGTCCTTTTGAAGAATTAAAAGTTATCTGCTATATTTATATTTTGAGAAAACTAATTTACAAAAAAAATCTTACATCCAGGTTTTTTTTTCTTGAATCATCAGCAACAAATCAAATAATTAAGTTGTTACGACAATGTTATTTTTTAAATATTTAATAATTAATAATAATGAAACATTAATATTAATATAATTACAATTGATTACTAATCTACTATAAATCTTATAAATTATGTAATATATAAATAATAAATGTTTCAATATAACATTATCATTACACATACTCTCTTAAGAATATCTTCTACAAATGAACAATTTTGTTAGAAAGCTCGAATTAGAAAATTAATGAATGTATATAAACAAAACAAACAACTTAAATTTTGATTTTTTTTCTTATTTTTATCTTTTTTTGGAAAATCCGCTGTGTTTACTTTTTAAAATTGAATCTTGATTTTAAATCTAATGTTTTTTCATTGTTTTTTAAATTACTTTTTTTTCAAAAAATGTCGAACACGGAAGACACATGTGCCAATGATGATAGTAGACTGCAATTTATTCCCATAATACACTCTTCATTCAAGAAGAACTTTTAAATATACATTGAACATCATCTCGGTTTTGAAACTTTTTTTAGACTTCTCGTATTCTCTCGTTAATAATAATCTCTTTGTGTTGTTTGGTGCTATGACTTGTTTTATTTATTAATTATAATTTTTTTTCTTTTTTTGTGTCGTTTTGTTTTATTTTGAAAATGCGTCATCGGTTATATAAAATTAAGATAAAATAAGTAGCTATTCCATATTTATTGTAAAACATTACACGCTACTCGGTCGTTACGATAAAGGGCGAAGTACATCGTCGAGTCCAGGAAAACATGACGGCAGTTTTGGCAGCAGCGATTGCGCATTCGGGATTAAAAACGATTCTTTAGAACACAAATCACATTTAAAGCCGGCGAAGGTAAACGCGCAGAAAGAACCGAGTAACTCGGTCCTTTTCTTTCGCATAATTAATATTATAATAATAATTATTATTATTAATATTATAAATAATGCTTTCTCATTTTATTTATATAATCTTTAGCTGTTCGGAACTTTGGGAAAAACGCAATTTACGAGAACGCACTTGGCCCTCTACGGTACAGTTGTGTACAACAACGCAAAAAGTATAATTATACAATAATACTTGACTTTTTCGGTATTTATTAATCATTTCTTGAATACACCATCCGAATTTCTGCAAACATCAAAATAATAGGTTCACTTTTTATGTATATCGTTATCATATCATATCATCACTTGAACATACTTTTTTATATCATTTTTATTCTTCTTCATTTTGAATCGTTTGTCGTCGATGTATTCTTGATTAGCTGTAGCTTAATACGGCACGAACAAACTGACAGATAGCTAAGGGGATGATTTTACTTTTTTTTCTTACTTTATTTATCAGCATCAATTACCTGGCTGACTATGTCACATCCAAGAAAAGTACTGACAGGTGCTTCTTTTTTAAATTATTGTTTTATGTTTTTCACCGTTATTCGCAATGAATTATTTATAATAAATTGGTATTACCATAATATCATATAATAATGACAAACTTTGAAAAATATATCATTGATTGACATTCTACGACACGCAGCTATTAATATCACTTTGAAAAAAGTCTCACGTTGTGACATTCAAATATTTATAATTTGACATATGCTGCTAGATTGTATGCCTAAAGGCAATCTGTCAGATTGATTCGTTCGACCGAACGAGCGATATGCTGCATTCATGCAATTGATTTATGTTATTTATTTTACTTGTATTTTTTGTTATCAATTTTTTTTATTTCAATTTTAATATTCATTAATGCCTTTTTGTTCATCAAGATTGAGAATTATCTACGTAAAGCTACGGTTTCTACGGCTCTGTTTAGGATTTTGTGCTGGTTAACACGACCTGGGAGCGTCGATTAGTCGAAGTCTAGACAAGTCCAGCTCAATTTAAAGCTTTACCGACTGCATCCAGTCCTCGATCCAATCTGACGTCCGATCAAGGGCACGTTCATGTGATCACATATCGTCTATCATTGCTTTTTTCCCCATTGTTTGTTTGTTTGTTTTTTGTTTTTTTCCCTAACTAACTCCCGCCGGTTTAAACTTATTTAGTTATAATTCATAAAATGAGCTCATTTGTATTTGTCGCATCTTGCTGTCAAGGTTCATCGAAACTCAAGTCTATGTCATACTAGGCCCATTTTAGTCCCATTCCAAGTGAGTTACGTTCATGGAAGGTCTTAAAGTCTATTATATTGCCAAATTTGTACAATTCACATCGTTTAAGATTGAAAATGAAAAAATGACCATTTGAGTTCTTTTTTCTGTAATGCATACGAGATTATAATCAATTTATATATACATATATCTTATTCTGCTGTATCTTCGTTTCCCGAGAACGTATTTTAATAATGCTGTTATGTGTTTTGCTCTATTTTTAACTCTTTTCGTTTTTATATTTGAATGTGTATGTGTATGTATGTGTGTGTATGTGTAATTATGTCAATTTTCATTGATGTCATTGTTTCACGATTATATATGTATATATATTTTTAATTTGTTTGTTGATGAAAGTACGAGACGCATTATGTATAGGCAGAAACACCGTTGACTTTTATTTCATTAAGTTATTATTAATACAGAATATTTATATTTTTATATGAAGTTTTCCTATGAAATATCTACAATAAAAAGTGGTTCACATTTTTTGTTGTCTTCTCGCGCTACAGCGTAACTTGTAATTGTTTGTTTATAATTAATTTTATTTTTATCATTGTGTGTAGTGGCTTTTTTCATGTATTTTTTGTCTTTTTTTTTTGTTATTTTTCTTATTTTGCTGTTGTGTAATTTTCTTTATGAATAATCTCACTTTGTTATATCGCATGAGAATCAAAAATTCTACGCAAAGAACGTGTTTAAACGTAAAAAGCAACGTCGTGCATTGGCGATCGCGCTTTTGTGTTTAGATACTTTCTTTGTTCTGCTAGTTAAGTTTTTTCCTCCCGAAAAAGTTTATATCATTTAATTCATACCTCGCCTGTTTCCACAAACTTATATAATTTTTAATTCAAAAATTGGAATTGACACTCATAAGGTTATTGAAGTTTCTTATTTTCTCTCTCGTTATATTTATTTAATCATTTGCCTTTCGTAGCGATTGCACCGGTGTAACAATCCGTTTACAGTGATTTCTTTCAGCGTGAACGATTAAAAACGCCTCGCTCATGAAAGTCATTCTCGCATCACATTAAAATTAACTATTTAATTCGGCTTAATCATTTTATTTTATTCTTGCTTCTTTTTTGTATTATTATTATTTTCACTTTTACTTTGTTTTAACATCATCATGAGAAGTTTTATTTCCGCATTGGTTTCTCCTTATTTCCTCATCTCAAAGTACATTTAATTAATTTTATTCCAAATCTCACTATTTTTGGTGATATGAAAACTTTGTCCGTTGTTCATTAAAAAAAAAAAAAAAAAAAAAAAAAAAAAAAAAAAAAAAAAAAAACATTTGTCATCAAAATGCTCCCGTTTCGCTTGCCTGCTATCCCACGGCTGGAATGCGTAAAGCAAAAGCGCGAAAAATGGTGCTAAGCCCATTTCCAATGATGAACTGGAGTATAATCTACACACCGAGAAGATAGAATAACTGGTAAAAACATGGAGATGGCAATAAAAGCAGTTAACCAATCAATCATTACATTCCGAATGTAAACGTTTAGGCCAATTTTTCATACCTGTATTTTTTTACACGATAATACGCAGTCGATTGTGCACCGATACAATATTTAACAATTAGTCGTTAACTTATCTATTCAATATGAAATTAACGCATTGGTTGTATTTTTTTGATATTTTTTTGTTACTTTTTTCTTGTTTTTTTTTGTCTTTTTTGTTTAAATTCTTATCTCTTCTCCTCTTATGTTCAATTCCTATTACGAGAATCGCTATACACTACACTAGGATTTGAGATTAAATTTAAGCCCTATGACGTTGCTTCTTTCATTTTGTCATCAGTCATTCACGCATTTTCACGTTATACATAACATATTTCTCTATATATGTCATTCATTGTCACTCACTCTATACAATGGAGCTATAATAAAGCTCTGACTAGAATCTGTGGTGTGCCGATGACTCGCGATGGAGTTTAACCATTGGCGTTGATTATAAATGCATACGGTCTAACTACTTGTTTCATTGTTACTTTTTTTGTTCTTTATGTAAATAATATATATATATATATATATTATTTACATAAAGAACAAAAAAAAATATATATATATGTCTGAAATATCCAACGACGCTTTGTGTTCTTTTTTTACAAACTATAATATCGAGGATTGAATCGGCAGAGAACCATCGACTATTCGAGATTTTTTTGTATTCACTCTCCTTCAAGTTATTACATTGTGTACCGTAATTTACTTTATTTCTTTTATTATTTATCTATATATACAGGAAATTTCCTTGTAAAAGACTCATTTAAATACTAAGATAATGTTTTAAAAAGGATCGTTTAAAATGAAACGTCCTGTATACATATGAATATATATATACATATATATAATATATATATTTACATATATATATATATATATATATATATATATAAGTCTAACGATAATAATAATAATTTTTTATTTGTTTGTATTAATTGAACAATTTATTTTAATAATCACATTGAAAATGTATAAGACCCGAAGTTCTTCTTTTTAGTTGAATTATTGGTTTGTATTCTGGTATTTATAACCTTAAAGTGACCGGGGACCGTTATAGGAGCCGCCGAGAATGTCAATATTAGATAGAATGTGTTTGTGTGTGTATAATTATGAAAATGACATTGACATTTGGAGAAACTATTTCGAGGTTTGACGTGAATTTCATGACGGCGATAGGGAGAAGTGTCTGACTTTTCTTAGTTTTTGTGTTATTTTCTTGATTTTCCTCGTAAGTTATTTAAGCTCGATTGAAATCTATGTCTAAAGTAACACTTGTCTGTGCGACCGTCCAAAGTTACTTCACTTATTGCGTTATTTATAGTTTCCTGTAAACATTTATATGATATGAAATATTGTTTTTGAAAATACATCCAAAAAACAACTAATCAAAGTTGTTTCAGTTCAGTTTTGCATTATTTGTTGGTTTTATAAAAAGTCCAATTTTGATATACAATTTAAGATTATTTCTAGTTGATTCTAACATTTTTGTTGATTTTACATCGAAAAAGACACTGCGTTACCTTATTCACATTTCATCATCGATCTTAAATACTTTCTGAAAAATAGATTACCCTTACAAAGTCATATAGTAAACCATATACATCAAGATAAAAGTTTCGTTTCTAATGATGCAGTCTGTTGATTGCAGAGGAGCTGTCATTTTGATTCAAAATGACATTTATATCAAATTAAAACGAAGTTAATGCCCATATATGATTCACTCAACTCAACAACATAGAACTGGCATCTATTTAAATTTCAACGATACAACAGATTGACAGATTAAACAATGAAGAATATAAACAAAAGAAGCACCTTAAGTTACATAGAAATGTAAAATGATAAAAAAAGATAAAAAACAACTTTGAAAGCCGTGCTTCATCCCATCATAAATGATGAATGCACCATCTAGATAATGCGAGTTTATTATCTTAATAAATAAAACGAAGTACAGTTTTCGTTTTTTCATGATATTACTTAAGAATTGTATATTAATATTACTTTCATTGAAGAGAAGTCTGTATGTAGATTAGAAGAAGAAGACGAAGAAGAAGACGGAGAAGAACAAGTAGAAGAAGAAAAAAGAAAGTGATGTCGAGCAAAAGTTTGTACCTAATATTCACAGTGTCACTTGTTCTATTATTATCGGTGGACAACAGCCCTGGCGGTCGAATCGATGCGCAGCATTTGCATTATGATTATTTTGAATCACATTGTGAGATACATCGGCGGTACTGTAAATGGATAGCACAGGGGTAAGCGGGCAAACCCGATCGACCGCTCAGGGGAGATCCCAATTTGTGTCTTCTCCCTTCGCGAAAACGCGTTAACCGACCACCTGTTAATAACGGTATGAGCGTTTTGCACCTTAATTAACATTGTAATTGAAGTTTGTAACGTTATCTCGTTAAATTTTCAAGAAGGTCTCCACCCTCGATTCGAATTAATGCACTAAACGGTCAATGCAGATAAATATACATACGTTTCGAAGATCAATAAAAAATTGACTTCGTTGCTCAATATTAAAATGTTATAAATATTAAAACCACTATATGTCAATCTCTATTTATCAACTTTGAGTAACGAAGAGTAATCGCAACAGTCTGAGTTCGTATTCCATTGTGCATTTTGTGTGTTGATGTGGTTGCGCAATTGCAATTCACAGGTTTTCTTCTTATTTTTTGCGGTTTCTGTTGAATAACATTTTTACGCCCAACGATTTACAGTAAAAATTTATACGCCAATAAGGTTACGAACTTCAGATAAATATTTTTGTATGATCTCTGCACCTAGAGCTCTTTCATGTTTCGCGGCTCGACAAAATTGTCGATTGAATTTTGATAATTGTTTTGTTCACTTGAATATATTATACAAGTGTTTACTATCTCCCATTCAATTGTTTGTTATTTGTATTATTAATTATTTGTTTTTATAGGGATTTCGAATAATAGATAATAACATAGCTACCTACACTAACAATTACACTTTCTGTACAATGCAAGATGTCCTTAATTTATATAACTTTGAATATAATTAATTCTAGCAACCAATTAAAGTTTCAAAATTCTCGTTTAATTTGTCAACGAGAACTCGCAAGAACTCGAAACAGAAGAATTTTGTTCTGCTGTTGTTTTTTTCTCTCATGTCATTTATTTTATCTAAATATAGAAAGCTAATTGAAAGTGTATTAAAAAGTGAAATAAAAGTTCCTATAGGCACATTTGAATGTCACATTCAAAATTATCTCCTACCGAACACAACTTAACAAGATCTGTCGAGTTTCTTGCGAGTTAATCAAAAGACATTGTCTCGTTGAATCCGTATAATTCTTAATCTTCAGCAACGCGCATTCACCCAAAACCTGCTCGGCAATTGTATTTATCTCAACGATCATATAGAGTACTCTCAACAAAACGTTATATAACATCATCTTAATTATTTTTCTTTTTGTTTTTGTCCATTATTGGCTATAAACGTTCGCTTGTTTATGCTCGTAGGCATATAATTAAATCTCCCATTTTCCATGAATTGCATGCCGCCTAACTATATTTTACATAGTAAGATATACATTTCGGAAGTATGGGCATCTTTCGCGACGCTTCCTTATAACGTCTATCTCCTTCATAATGTGTATGTGTATGTTGTATTCATTCTCATCGCAACGTTTATGTTCTATTAGAATATTTATTGCTACAGCAAAATGCGTCTTTCCCTTCGGTTCTTAGGGCGATCCTGTTACGAATGGGTTGTTAACATTTACATCAATTCACATAGTCTTAGTTTCTTTTTTTACTTTTGTACCTTCATTCTCCCCTTATATCTCGCTTGAAACAATTTTACACTCCATTTCGCTTTGTCCGTGAATCGCACAGTTCTTTCCAATGCAGTGATGTGCAAACGCGTGTCAGGAAAGAACTCAGAAATTCATATGCAAGCACTTATTCGAGAATTAAAGAAACGGTAGAGCAGTCAGAATAAAATCGAATGGGACTTTCCTTCTTTTTTCTTCGTCCGTTACAATACTTAAGCTTGTGCAAAATGCGCTTTTATCCTTCAAGTAAAAT
This sequence comes from Gryon sp. ZL-2020, assembly GCA_022817425.1. Classification (NCBI taxonomy): domain Eukaryota; kingdom Metazoa; phylum Arthropoda; class Insecta; order Hymenoptera; family Scelionidae; genus Gryon; species Gryon sp. ZL-2020. The sequence goes on along the minus strand of JABFPJ010003025.1, from coordinate 3,424 downwards.
GAAATCATTGAAGATGTAAGTCAACGAAGGATGTTTTTCCTTTGCGTGAAATCTCCCGAAGTTTAGCTGGTTTTGCAAGTTGGGAATGAGAGATGGACAATGATTGGAAAAGTATTAATGCTGGATAAAGTCGTTGAAGGTGTGTCATTTAGTGTAAATGAATGGCGGATTTCAATTTCTGATCGGCGGAGAGGGGTCAGTTGGGTTAGTACCGTTTTTGTTGGTTGGTTAGTTGGTTTTTGTTTTTTGACAATTTTCGGACCGAACTAATGAAAAATGCGCTGACTCGGCGAAGCTCTACCGTAACCTGCACCGTCGAATAAAGGGCCATGCATTTATTTGTGTTTGTTTAATGAATGGGAGGAGAGGATTGTGTCTTCCATCCTACGCATTCATATTGGTATTCGCACCGACATACACACATACGCACACGTACACACACATACATATACATGTACACAAGCATGCAAATGTTACAGCGATTTCAATAGCAAAATGTTCACTGTGTTTTGTTCAAAAATTGCGATCTATGCCTACTTGTTGTTGCTTTTTTCTTTTAATTCTTTTCTCTTCTATTTTTTCGTGTTAGCTTTAGTTTGTAACATTTGTTTCTGTTTGTCCCTCTCCCCTCCCCTTTTTAATTTTTTTTTCTCTTTTGTTACCGAAAGTGTAGGTGTGTAATTAATATGATTATACTTATTACATAATCAATCGCCAACTTGACTGGCTCGCGCGATTCGTCCTAAAATGATTGCGTTAAGCTATATTATGCTCGATATAAAATATCTCTGAAAGAAAATCGTTCTAACGCCTAATGACTACCAGCTACATGTATGAACAAACGCCAGTGCGATGTTTCTTGTCGAAGGCTAGTCTGACCTCGTTGATTTGACCCAACTGACGATGATGCGAAGTCGAATGCGCGTGAAAGAACTTCTTTTGTGGTTTTTTTTTAGTTTTGACGAAATTTGCGACTGTTCGGGTTATGTTTTTGTTTTTGTCTCTTTCTCTTGGTTATTGTAAGTTTGTCATGATGACGAAGCCAGTGATAAAGACGATACTGAGAGTATTTCTTAAATCAGAACGGAGCTTAACGTTCCCGTGATTTGGACGATATGCGTAAGAACGTATACAGCGACACCGTATAGCCATTAAGTGTAGGCAAATCCTTGCGAGAGAGCTCGCCGTTCCTCGACTACCCACTGAAAAATACAATTTTATATTAGACAAAAGGGATTTGATTATTTTTTTATTATAATGTTTTTACGTTTACTTGTTTTTATTAATCTTAGAATAATTAATTTCCTGTTTTAATCTTTATAATTATTTTTCACATTTCGTTTGTATTGCTTAATTTTAATCTAAGAAGACAAGATTATATTATCGTATTACTTTATCATTTTTTTAAAGAAAACCTTTTTCTCTCCTGTAAAACGATTAATAGTATATTATGCAACAATGGAGATGATATTGCAATATTTTTCGTCACGAAGGAGGGAAAAAAACCATTTCCCTAAAACTCCTATAAATGGTATTTTCTTTCCTGAGAGACGAAAAACAAATTACTATTCTTGTTCTTCCATTGTTTAATTTTGTTTTTTAATTCGTAATTTCTTAAATACAATAATGTTAAAATTCTAAATATAAATAATTTACAAAACATTAAACAGGATTTCATTGTGACTAATTAGTTTTTAGTTTTTCTTCAGAATTTATTAGATAAAAAACGAGTTTCGTTCGCCAGACAAAACTAAACAATAATTACTTTTACTTTATCCTTTAATAAAATGTTTATTCCTTCCTTTAATAAAAAGTTTATGTAAAGATGAGAAGTTAGCTTTTAGCGCCAATTAATGTGTAACGCCTATAAAAACTAATCAAATTACAGAGATTTTTTGATAGTTCTAATTTTGAAAATTATTTGACATTCCAATATCTTTAAAGTATAAGCTAAGTAAAACTGTCAGCATAAAATATTCACATTTACAAAAAAAAATTTAACAAGAAATGATTATATAAATAGATAAAAAAAGGTTAGTTATATAAAAAATTAAACATGTAATATGTGAGCGCGTAGCGCGCTGTTATACCCTAGTTTTATTTAAAACCTATGCATTTGTATTAGAAAATACTAACTCTGGCGGAGTTATTTTATTTATTTTATTTTTTTTTTAATTTTGAAAAATAACATTAACCTAAAAGGTCATGAGTGTTCACTTTACATTGACATTTTCGTTACATTGGTGTGAGTTATTACAATATAAATATCTATCACATATTAAAAAAAAGAAAACTTTTAGATTTTGTTGTAAACGTTGCTTTCTTCCAAGATAGGTACGATTGATTGTATATGTTTTGAATCATTAAGTATCTCGGATACGTCACGTGTTTTCAATTTTCAATTGATTTTTTTTTCGTTGGATGTTGGTACATTGCTGGATCATGTGTATAACAGTTTCGGGAGTGTTGCAAACATTGCATATATTTGGATCAGTTTTGTTTAGCAGATGTTCATGGGAAAGTTTGGATTCTCAATCTTGATATAATACTTTGTACTCTTCTATTGTCAGGGAAATACGGTTTTGGTTCGTAAATATTTTTCCTAATTTCATGTAATTTTGTTTTCTTACTATGGATCCATTCTTGATTCCAATTTTTTTTTTGATTTTAGACTTGATGGTTTTAATGAGATCATTATGAGATACTGGAGGATTCTTCGCCGTTGATATCGTTGTGGTCTTTCTTCTCGCTGCGGTGTCCGCTGCTTCGTTGCCAGTTATATTAACGTGTGAAGGGATCCATACAAATAAGATATTTTTTCCGGAGGCATTTAATTTAGTATTACTGCTGATGATGTCTATTGTAATCGGTTCACTTGAATTTGTATTTTGTATTGATTGTAGTGTGCTTTTTGAATCTGAGAAGATGGTAAAATGTTGGTTATCAGATTTGTTGATTGTTTCCAATGCTGCCTTTACTGCAAATGATTCACTGTAGAAAACGGAAGAAATTTTGTGAAGGTTACATAATAAGGTTTCATTAGGTGTAATTACAGCACATCCAGTTCCTTCGTTAGTTTCTGATCTAGGAATAGCTAGGAAGAGCTTCTAGGAATAGTTGTTAATATATGATGGAGTTTGTAATATTTTTGGGGAATTTAGAAAGACTGAGGTCTATTGTTGGTAGATGCATGTCTGATGGATCGTAGTTTATAAGTTGGCATACAGGAGGTGGATTTGGAATAGTTTTGTCAATTATTTTTTGAAGTCGAATAGAAGTTGGTTGTGGGAATGATGGTCTTTTTTATAACTCATACCGCGAAAACAGCTACTTTCCAGACGCAAAACAGTCGCGAAAGTGACCGTTTTCCCGACTGTTTTACGTCCGGAAAGTAGCGTTTTCCCGTACTCGTTATAAAAAGTAT
>JABFPJ010003024.1:0-17443 GCA_022817425.1 Gryon sp. ZL-2020 | reverse complement strand
CTAAGGAGAGGGGGTCCAAAATCGAAAAAAAAAAATTTTTTTTTCAAAAACTACTTTATATATCGCAATTTTATACAGCCTACGGCATTTTGGAGGATTTCAGCTAGTTGCTCTCAAAATTTGAGCAAAATCGGTTTGGTAGATTTTGCAATACATAGTTTGATCATACAAACAAACAAAGAAACAAACATATTTTCAATTTTTTATATTAGTATGGATTAATTTATTTATATTACATACAAAATTGATCATATATTGATCAGTATTCTGTGATTAATATTATAATAAATAATTATAATATATATAATTATATATATATTTGTATAATTAATAAATATATTTATACAAAATAAATAATATATTTCTGATATAATATTGATCATATATTAATCATTATTTTATCATAATATCTTATTATACAGATTTTAATCTTCCTTTGAATCACAAATCGATCAAATATTTATGGAAAAATGATCAGATGTAGTCCAATTTAGAGGATCAAAATTTGATCGAAATTTGATTTGGATCTTTAATCAAAAATTGATTAAAGATTTTTCTTTTTTTCTAATCGGGATTTATTTCGTTCATTAATGATAATGTTTAAGCGAGTATGGATTATTGACGAGTGATGTATATCATTTCTAGTTCATTTGAACGTAAGCAAAATGAAATGTTTAATTTATTTTTTATCTTGCAATGGTTCTGAAGTCAAATAAAATTCGATTAATTTATACGATTTCGATCGTACTTTTCATTCACTAATTATTCACTAAATGACATGTATAAATTATGTACAATATCAATGGCCTCAAGCGTGCAATCAACGATGGTTTGTAACGTTCATTCAATTTAATTATTATTTATTTAAGGAAATTGAATCGCTTTTATTACATTGGAGGATTGATTTTTTGTTGTTGTTTTTGCGATGTTTGTAAGTCATTTACCTATACACGTGATGACAAATTCTCTATCAACTTAAACTGTATTCGGCGGAACAAATTAGTTTATTTATCTAATTTCAAAATATCGTATAAGTAAATTAATTAATTTACATGACTGTTTGTAACCATGGAATACAATGTTGGCAGCGTAACTAAATGCGATTAAATCTCTTTTCATTGTATCGTACACTATTTCCGAATGTTATAGATGTAATATTATATTTATTTCATGACGTACTGATAGAATGATTAATTTTGTTCTCATTACACATAAAACAGTACAGTTATTTATCTGATTTTCATTCGTGCAATTTCCACAGTATTATATTTTCTGTTAAAGCATAATAGATGATATTCTAGGTTTAAATTGATGTTAATACAAATAATATCAAATAAATATTAATATTAAATAATGTCAAATACAAAGTTATAATCAATTGAACAAATTTGCATTTATACGTTAAATGAATATTAAAATGTGCAATTTCCACCCAATTCACGTCTTGCTTATCAAAGTAAGATTTCGATTTTGAAATCTTATTTCGAGAAATCGATACGTCAAATCAAAATCGGAGTCTTACTTTGATAAAATAAGCGTGAATTAGGTTGAAATTTCATATTTTCGTTTAGATTTAATGTAAAAATGCTAATTTAAATTCGTCGATAAAGGTTTATAGGGTAATTAATTCGCTGCAAGCGTTTAAACATGTTCTTAATTTTAGGTAAAAACCTTTTGTTATTCAATAATAAAGTAAACTGACTTTCCAATAATTTTTTCTCAAATCAGGAGATTACACATTTAATTAAAAAAAGAGCGTGAAAATCACATGAAAACTGCTAAAGCTATAATCATTTAAACGTGTATACATATGAAATATATACACCCATATGTTTTCAGCAAAAAGTATTTTGCTTATATTGGCAAGATACTTTTTACTGAAAGTAAAAGTAAAATTCAAAATTTGAAAGTGTAATTCAGATATATATTTTTCTGTGTAAAAATATATATATGAAATACACTTTCAAATATATTTTAGCAGCGATTGTCTTATTTTTTATACGGTTAATAAATTTAATAATTGTGTGTAGTAGTATAATATAATATTATCTTATTTTTTTGATACTGTATATCTAAAATAATGATGAAATTAATACAAGGGAAAGTTTTTATGTAAATACTTTTCTAATTGAATGTGTAATGCAAAATACCAGCACCACCGAACTATTTCAAAGTAATTAAAAAAGATGCTACGAACGTTTCACTTAATATATTATTTCTTAATCACTACCCCTACAAATTGAAAATATTCGCATCTAAAGAACTTATTCTGCTCAATTGACCTTTGTTCATCCGTGAATTAAAAAATATCGTTTTTCAACTTTATTCATTCATATTTTTTCGTTTTTCCTTCACGATTTGTTCATTCACATGATTTATTGAATTTAGTCGCACTTTCGAAGCACCAGTACAAATTATGTATCTATTGCAGTACAAAATTATCCATTGCAATATTAACCCTCCGTTGGTATCGTTATGAGCACGGCCCTCACATGTTTTAGATTATCGCTAATTAATCAGAAATGAATAATTTTTATACATTAAAACTTTCAGTACCTTTCAATTAAACATTCCCGAGTAAATTGCAGAAAGTTCCAACTAATTACATTGCATCATTTTGTTTTTATTAACAATTATAATAACAAAAATAGGGAAAATGCGGGGCCGTCGTTAAACAGGGCCAATGTTAAAAAATTGAATTTCTAATAAAGTTATGTATTATGAATGTATAAAAAAGTCACTTTAAAGAAGAGTGATACAATATTTATGAACTTTTAAGCAGTTTAAAATTAAAAATAAATAGTTTATTGTCGGGGACAGTAAAGCTCCTTCTCCATTCCCCCCTCCCCCTTGACTAGAGCGAAAAAATGCATTTTCTGTCCCGATCCTATACATCGAAATTACTGTGCTCATCACGAGACAAAACACCGTGTCACTCGTTTGTGATTGGTTGACATGATAGTTTGTGAATAGTTTGATGCGCAGAAACATGCGCAAAGTAGTGTTTTAAGGTAAGCACTTTTAGAAGTTCTAGAATAAAACTTTCCTATTTTATGTGTACTATTGTCCAAGTTTCTTGCACAATGCAAATGATAAAATAATATTTTTCATTTCTGAATATTAATACAATTACATTTTATGAGATTTTAATATAATACAAACGATCATCTACTGTGTTTCTCATCTCGGTTGTGTATTTCATTTTTGGTTACTGATAATTTCAAAGATACTGCATCGTGAGAGTCATAAAGTGGTAAAACAAGTTACAAAAACGATCTGAGTCTGTGCTCAAGTTGATGTAATTCCGGAGTTAACAACAACCTTGCAGACTTTTTTTCTCTACGAACGATGCGAAAGTTGTGGAAATTCAATGCTTAAATTTAACAAGAGCGAAATAGACCTAATACAATTTGGAAGCCAGTTACGGAATCGTACTGCAGTACCGGAATGAATCCTTAAAGCCACGTGCAATGTGTAAAGTAATATAATAAATATTGTACACAAGAAACTCGATTAACGTAGTTGTGCTTTGTCCAGAGATATATGAAGACAGTTCACGAGAACAAACAGTTGTGCCAATATGATGCATATTATAATTAAATCCTATTATTTATTTATTATTCGAACTTGTTTAGCAGTTATATAACTTTAACGCTGAGTATCTCTCTGTGTTTAATTAAAGTAAAAAATGGTTATGTAAAATAGGTCAAAAAAGTGCAATGCCACACCGAATCTATGTCACGAAAGTGCGGCAAAAACATAGTGCAAAAGTATTCAGAAATCTGTTCTAAAGTGCAACATGACATAAAGTGTAAATATTTTTTCAATGCGTACAGAACTAATACGTATACGTTAAATAAATAAATTTGATACATATTTGACAACATCCTTATTCTCTTTTGTGTTATCGATAAAACAAGATAATTTGCATATGATTAAAATATGTATAGTTTTGTTCAAATTAAATTATTGAAACCACTTTTTGCTTTTGACAGCGTTTTTTTGTATAAATCTGTTTTAACTTTATCCGTGTGTAGTATTATGTCTTTATAGATTAACAAATCTTCTATTATTCAAAAATTCGATTACTTGAGTGTAAATATACACAAATATTGATGCATTAATCTGCTCTATATTTATCGTTTTCACTTTGTGATGAAAATCATGATTTCGGATGGCTATCGTGTGTTGATATCAGATATTTTAAATAAACAGATACCACACTTTAAAAGTGTCCGTTTAAATGGAACATGAAAATACTAGTATGCAATTATCGTTTCATATATCATTTCGTCATAAAGCAAGACGGTTCGGTCTTACGTTAAAATGATAATTTTAAATATAGACTAATTTTTATACACGTTAAAATTCTGCATTAAGAAAACTTCTGCATAATGATCTGCATTAAAATTATTTTCTTATTGCTTTTAGAAAATTCAACAATATTAGAAGATTTAACATATTTCAACATTTATTTCAATTATTTAAAACTGATATAATATAGGTTATGATATCCGTATGGCATCCATATGACATTCGTATGAAATCCATATGACATATGCCTTGCCACAACGAGTTTTTTTTTGTCAAAAGCTACATTTCCGCGAAATTTAGTTGAAATCAGTTCGGTCGATTTTACATGATTGATATACAAACAAATAAACATACATTTTTTGAATTTTATATGATAGTATCGATTATTACAAGAAACAGTTCTTCTTAAATTCAGCGAATATCTTTGAGAGCGTAAACTAATCAAAAATATTCTGCTTTAAAATATATATCACGTTAGATGTAAGTTAATAAAGAATATTATTAGTGCATACATTTTTAAATAATTTATGTAATTTGTGAAATGTAACTTTCAGAAAGAAAAATGTAACTCCGTATCTTAAAAAAAATTTAAAAACTAACTTACTCGTAATTACCAATTAAATGTTTACTTTTTGTATGATTTAAAAAAGTACATAAAGAATCAATATTATCTTAAATGAATGACATTGATACGATTAAAGGTCTTGTTTTAAGCGCCAATTAAACTACAATTCATTGAACTATATTACGATAATAAATGTAATTATTCGTCTTATTTTGTATGCTTGATAATCAATAAGCACAGTTGTCACAATACTAATTGCCTGCGTCACAAGTCGTATTCTAACATCACAAATTGCTACATTATATCGAAAATAGCTTTTATGAGTTCGAAGATATGTGTATGCAAGCTTGATTACGGGAAGCAAAAACTAAGCGCATCAATATACTAGAAACTGGAGCATCATATTGATATTCTTGTTTTTCTTGCAAGTGAACAGAGAAACACACTACTTAACTGCAGTTTATGCTTTAGTGTTAGCGTATTCAAATAATGGCATTAGCTATGTACAAGATAGAAACAATTTGCCGTCAGTTCTTTAATAGATCCGATAAAGATAACGTGTTTTGAATATATATATATATATAAGAAGGGAATGGCGCACTATAAACGTGACTGACTGATTTTGGAATCATATTAAAGTGAGCACTTAATTTCTTTTAAATTAGCTTTCTAAGAGTCACCGCGGAAATTTGATCCTGACAATGATGAAATTACCAGTTTCGGAAGATTACGTTATTCGCCATTTACGTATAATTTCGCATAAAAACTGAAATTGAATTCTTCATTTTTATCAACCATGAAATGTATATTTAGATTTCTGACACTGCATTTATACATTCATATAATTTCGTAATGTAAAAGACAATAACGGTTGAAAAAGTTAGTAAGGATACTTTTTTGTTGTTTCGAGAAGAGAATACGATATTTAATTTTATAAAACAGGAACTATCTTTTATAATAACTAGATTAAAAGCGCGCCATTTTTTATTTTTTATTACAAATATGAATTTTAAATTACATTTAAAGTAAAATAAATATAAAATAAATTAAACTTATCTTAATTTGATATTTTGACAGAAATAACACATAACCCGTAATATACACGTCTGACAGATAGATACGATTGTCGTTTAACATTTGTAAATTTTGATATTTATTTTTGAATCTTTCTTATTTTAATGTGACGACCAATTAGAAGTCCGAGAATCGACAACATTAAAACTATCGATAAAAGCCAACTTCAAGTGTTACACACGCTATTTAATAGAGGAATAAGTAATGAGAAATTCTGATAGATATATAATTGTAGTGTTGATCATCTACATTAAAAAAATGTTTAAATAAAAAATTTATTATGTTATAGTAACTTACACATTTAAAGAAAATTAATACTTATGCTTCTGATGTAAAAAGCTTATCGTAATCAGTCCTTTTCTAATGAAATCATATAATTAAATTTTAAAAGTATCATATCAATTATATTATTAAATGATTAATAATGTCGTAAGATTTCCTAAATAGTTTAATAATGTAATAAGATTTATATAAGATTTGCATGAGATAATAGTTCGAGTAATATTTTTTTTTACAAACCGTGACATAACTCAAATATTAACTTGGAAATAATAAAGTATCTTCAAAGTTATATTTATATGATTGTTAAAATCCAAATAGTCTTCATATTTTATATTATAACACACTATGAAATATATACATATGATATTCTTTATCTTCCATATCTCATTCAAAAAAAATTTGCAATAGTATTAATAGTTATGTACGTGCTTCAGAATTTTAATGCATAATAAAAAAATTTTTAATTTCCTAGATAACAGGTTGAATTTTAATGAATTTTTCTGTAAATACATTGCCTAATAAATCTGTATATCCATAAATATATAAAATTATCCAATTTTCATTTTTTGTAAATTCCTTAAATTACCAAATATTTTCTATATTCGCATATTTTTTAATGATCTCATCAAATTTTACTTCATTTATTATAATTCATATATTACAAATTCACTTTTTACTTTATTTTAAGAAAAGTGAAAGGTTCACACTTCAATTTATAACTACAAAAAAAGTGTTAAGGTTGTTAAAATTTTAATTAAACAAGTTTGAATAACATATACAAATATACAAATGTTAAAGAAAATTAGAAAAAAAAAAAAAAAAAAAAGGATAAAAGTCCAATTTCGCATACAAAGTTTGAGTTTAATGGGTTAGGATTAGAATGCTTTTATTCGTGCAAGTCGTTTTAAATAAAATTAAGTTTGTGTTTGCAAAAAGTTAACCATCCGTGACTGTCAAAATGTACTCTCAAATCTATTGTGTTGCTTACTTTTGATTATGGAAATTAGTTGAATCTTGGAGAGATTATGAATTTAGAGAATTTACCGAAAGTTATGTATATGAATGATGTCTTTAGAAGCACTCCGATCCCTCGCAGAAGCACGAATGTTATAGTAACCAAGACGAGGCTAAGATCTTTTGAGCGGGTATGCTGTCAGAATCCTGTTCCATTTGTATGAGAAGAAGCAAGACAGATTAGGTTTTGCTAACTCATCTCACTTCTGTCACTGTTCTAGAGTTATATGAATGAAACCAGTTCACTAATATAATCATCTAAGAAGCCGCATGATATCTACACAGATATATTTCTTAGAAATATGTTTGCAGTGCTATTAACCTTCCAATTTGTATAGCAGGTCGACCCAAACTTGCAATCCGAGTGTTTGGCTTCATCGAGGTTACAAAGTTGAACACATTTTTTTTTTATTTAAAGTTATTACAATTTTTTTCATACGAAATATATTTTAACTGCAAATTATTCATATAACGAATTGATTCTTATCGTGATTGATTTCTTGGTGTAACTTGAGGATGAATATTTTAACTTTTTAACGTAGTAACGTGTTTGTGTTTAATGAGATTCCAGGATCTGATTTCCGTTTCATTTTATTTTTGCCATTAATTTGTTTCGGTGCGTAATTCTTTTAAAACTGTCTATTGGTAGAGCGAAGCAACTTGTTAGGTATTTTTTTTAACAAAAATTTCGTTAATTATGTTTCGTATTGATTTTAAATCTGAAGTCATTTGATATTGATTTATAGTACTATTGGAAGTGTAAAATATTATTCATTGTAAACTTGAAACTTGTGTTAAGAAAAAGTAGTATCTTTAGATCTAAGAAAGAATTAATTATATATCAAAATATTCGATAGAATTGAGTTACAGAAAGATGTTTGAATCAAATCTAATTGAACATATTTTCAATTCGACATAAATGTAATTTCATCAGAAGTAAAATTTGAAATAGTATTTGATAATTTAAATTGCAGATGTTGCAATTTAAATTGCTAAAATTAAAACGTTATTTCCGATAACGTGTTTCAAGCTATAAATTAGAAAAGCGAGTGGAGAATTACTAAAGTTATCTCCTTTTTTTCGTTAATTCTTTATCCCGAAATGAAATTTTTGATTCGACTAAATATGCCCTTCTATAACATAAGTTGTTTTACTTTTCAACAAAAGTGGAGGCATATGTTGCCGGCTTCATCGATGAAGAAAAGATTCCTATTAGGCCACGGCTTCTTGAACATCATTGTATTCGATCTTGAAGCACGTGTTCCATTTTATATTTACTGTGAGTATAAGCAACAATTTCTATTATCAAATAACGGAGAAAATGTCTAACGTCGAGTACAAATAAGTTTGAGGACAAATAGGTTAAACTCCATTGTAAGTTAAAATGAAACCGTTCTCTTATTTTAGATGAGTCTAGAAGAAATTACATTCTATTTCAACAGAACGTTATTAAGTTAAAATAAACAAGTTAAAACGAGTGCAAATAAATGAAAATCGATGGAAATCAACTTAGAAGCGTTGTCGGTGTGTCACGAGGTTTGATAAGCAATATCACACTGCGACTCAAAACAATAATATTAAACTAGCAGAAGCTATTCAACAGAACGGTGGGGTATATTTATTAGTTTTTTTTAAAGTGTCGTATCGAGAAATAATTGGCGAGTGACAGATGATAATAGAGGAAAACTGAAAACCTCCATATCTCAGCAAATAATGGACCAAAATGAAAAAAAAAATTTTTTCATTCGCATGTACTCAATGATAAAATCTATATGATGAAGGCTATACAATGACACAAAATAAACAACAAACTTTTAATTATTTATTACTGTTTTTTAATGTCAAAAATCGGGACTTGCTTGTTTCTGAAAAGAGACACGGTAGTCCTGGCAGACACTACCGTGTCTCTTGAAAATAGTACAAATAGTGCAGTGTAAACAATTAATGGAAAAATAAAAAAGTAATTAAAAAATAGAAAAAAAATATTATCGTCTCAATTAACATTGCGTCATTACAAGTGATTTGAGGCATAAAATTACGTTTTAATTAGATTTACATAGAATAAGTGGATTTTGTAAATAATTATAATGTTAACTCACCATAATATGGCCGATTGCTTTTCCATTTTCGTCATAGTGAAACAACATGTTGTTTACCCAAAAATCGCCATGATTAATAACATTGAATTCTGCATCATTACGAACGGCACATTTTGATGCTACTTCATAAGCTCGAGAACTCAGGTTCTGTATTTTTGAAGAGTAACTAAAATTGTAATATGGAAAAATAAATATATATTTTTCAAATATTAAATCCAAATACAAATATAAGAGATAATCGAACATCTGTTATATCTATTTTATTTAAGAGAATCGTGTTACAAAAATAATGTCCTTTATTAAATATAAAATCATGTTAACAATCATGTAATATGTTATAATTATGTTATATAAATTCATTTATCTTGGATATTAACTCGAAAAAATATGTGTTACAGATTAGAAAGTATTTTCTCACGATATATATCCCTCGTGGAAAAAATGTATTTACCAAAATTTATAATGTTCTGCTGCTTTTATATATTTAAAATATATTTAAAAATATTTATGTTGTAAACTTTTAAATGTGCAAGAAAATCAACTATTATATTATTGAATTCCATTTATATGTTTATATATTTATTTATATAAATACATATCAATTGTATAATAATGTACATAAATGTCAAAGATATAGAGCAAAATACAATAACATGAGAAATAATGAGGCTTTATATTAATTCAATATAATTCAATAATAATTAACAATTATGGATGTGAATAAAATTACAAACATTTGTATTCAGATATGCATATTATTTAATTCTACGAAGCATAATTTATTTCAAATCAACAAAGTAAACCAAAATTGAACCAACGGAAATTTTTTGCATATACGTTTAAAAACCAGCATGCAATTTGTTATAATTTATTTTCTTGTTCACAATTTCTTTTTATTTTCTGCATGCATTAAGACTAATCATAAATCTGACATCCTTTTGTCTGAAAATGAACTTGATAGAGAAAAATGTTTATAAAATGTAAAGTATACATGTAGTATATGCATAGGAAACTTGATGAAATCTTATGTGAAGTGTTCATAAACCAGAATTAACAAAATATATCTCAATTATAATCTCTAATGTACTTTTTTTAATAAGAAAATTAACAAGGTTATAAAAATACATTTTATACTCTATGTTTAAGATATATTCAAAGTACAGTAAACTTATTTAATTAATTTTTCGTTGAAATAAATAATTACAAAAATATAAAGTTTCCAATATTAACTTTTTCTGTGAAATTTACCTGCTAGCTTCAGGCCAATTTGTTATTTCGTCTGCTAAATGCTTTGCGCTAGAGTTGAAAAATAATCTCAGTTCTGCAGGATGAATGTCATTGAACATTCCTCTGTAGTACTTTTTTATTTGTTCAGGTTCCTAAAATGAACAAATTATACACTAAGTTATACTTTTTAAAATGCATGTAAAACAAAGGTATACAGCTGGACGGTCATCAAGTCCGCTTTCTCAACCTTTATTAGTTTATGTTACTGATATCCCGTACGGAAAAAAATATACAATTTCAAAATATGTAAAACTTTTTGTCACTAAAATATGTTTAAAAATATAATTCAAAAATATTTTTTATATGTAAAATTCTTGCATATATTTTGCAAATATATTTTTACAAATATATTTGAAAAATATATTTTAAATATAAATTTAAAATTATTAAAAAGCTATAGTGATTTTATATATGTTTACATAAATAAATAAATCTATTCTGAAACTGTAAGAAAAATTACTATAATATTTTAATAACAATTGTTAGAAATTAAAATAAATTTTAATATGTTATAGTAAAAACTATCTGTAGTAATTGTAAAAATAATCTATTTTTAAATAAATAGTAAAGTATAATTTTAAGTACAGTTCCAGGGAATATAACGATTGTTATAGCTTTCTTGTATTTTTGTGTAAACTTTTATATTTTGTATGACTCAATGATGCATTATTGAAAACTGCTTGAAATCTGTCCTTTTATGTCGATTTGTTACTTTATTGTGATAAATAGTTAAATATAGAAGAAATATATTTAAAAAAGTATTAGTGGAGTATTCTTTATGATCTAAACTCATACAGAACTAAATGTTGATGTATACCATTGAATATAAGTAATATCAAGATTTTACGAGTAAAGAAGTTATTTTAATATCTCCAGTAATGTAAAGTTAGTCGGTTTGTAATGTGATAAAGAAAATTAGACAACTCTGCAATATCGATACTTACAGTATTAAAATAAAGTAAATAATTTGTGCATTATGATTAATATGGACCCTAAGAGGACAACTAAATTGAATTAACATTGATTGAACGTTAATTATATATTTTCAACGTTCGTTCAACATTAATTTGATACACGGAAGAAAATAACTCATTAAAAATTACTATGTATCCGAGTAAACTTGTGACGGTAAATGCATTTAATAAATTTTACTTTTTGACTTAGTAGTTTTTTTATGATTTTAACATTATAAAAAGAATCCCTCTCTGAGTTTCGAACTCGGTACCTGCGCGCTAATTCTTAATAAGCCGTCGTGCTTTAACCTCGCGGCTATTCGCCCGACTGTCGTTAAAAGGTTTGTTGTGTTACTTAAACGTGAAAGGCGTGAAATTTACTTTCACATAATATTTACTATGCGACTTAGTAAAAATTCATCAAATATTTGTAAAAATTATTATTAATTTAGTAAAAATTCATCAAAATTAAGTAAATTTTAATCAAAATCTATCAATTATCACGAAAACGACATTACCGTCACAAGTTTACTCGGATACATAGTAATTTTTCATGAGTTATTTCCTTACGTGTAGTTTACTCTGTTAGGGGATTTATTCGAATTTGAATGAAAATGAAATATCTTACATTTATTTATGTTTTAATACTCAAGATTCCATTTATAATAACATGAAAGGTAGTATAAACTAAAAAATAAACAATAAAATGAAATATATTTTTAATACTTTATATGTAATCTCTCATGTTATATCAAATTGAAAACTGTCTGAAAGTTTGTCGTTTGAAAGAAAAATGGAAAAAATTGAAATGATTAAAAAGGAAAGCATACTTTTTCACAAACGGCTACTGAAGCAGCATGGAATCTTGCAAGACCACGAATAGCTAATAGCGAATGCTCCATATCTAGGCCGGATTGACGACACGCCATGCGAAATCCAAGTGGTGTCAAATCTTCCATCACTAAAAGAATTGGGTCTTCAGTCTGAGTATATAATTCCTTTCCACTGAAACGATTTGATGGTCCTACGAGGTCATTCATCTTTTTTAGAGTATCTCTCATCATTGATATTTCAGTTTCGAATAGACCCGCTGACATTACCTACAAAAGCGAGTATACAAAAGAAAACCTACTATTTTGCATTACATTTTCACTTCAGTTACTTTAAAATAATTGTGGACGAAAAAAAAACATTTTTTTGTTTTAATATGAAAAAATCTTTTGTTAAACGTAACTTCTGTCGTATAAAAACTGAATATATTTGTGCGGTTTTTTTAAAACAATTTGATTTAGTATTTTTTTTGACAAAAATTAACAAAATCCAAAACATAAAATACACAAATAATCGTATTTTTGTGAATACTTAAATAAAAGTGCTGATTAGGACAAGCAATTAAAAAGCAAAAATTGTCTATCTTCATATACATTTATCACATATACATTTCGTATATCTAATTAAATTTGTATGTACCAATGTTTTCTGCATTCCTTCTTGTTGTGGCGACAGTTTGACTATGATAGGCATTTTTTGAATGTTCGATTCGTTATCTCCTTTTTTGAAATACTCAACAGTGACACGCAACATCTCACTAGTGTAGTTGTCGCCCTTATTTGTGGCGGGCTTAACGTTTATACCGGTCACTTGAATTGAACCATACTCTCGTTTCAAAGCTTTTTCTACAAAATCCTTGTTAAGCCATGCAGGTGGATCTACAGCCATGCTAAAAATTCACATCAAATTCGGTCTTATTGAAAGAACTTTTAATTACTGTAATTTCGCAATCCCTTCCATTGAATAATATTTTACATATTTTTACAATTAATTTATTTAATATTATTCTTGGAATTGCTTTGAGTTCTTAGAATTTAATAGTTTTTTGCTCTTTAAATTTAAAAATTGAATGCGAATAATTATATAAATTGCTTATATACTTAAATGTTATATGTAATAATTGCAAAATATGAACAAAGTGTAAAATGTAATTGAGTTTGGTGCTTTCATTTTTTTGTGTTCACTGTATTCTTTTTCTTTATTCTAGCGAATTTTTTTGAACAGACTTTGAGAAAAGCGGATCCAGGTTGACCCAAATGATCAATTATAAAGTGTGCTTGTATTCGACAGATCAAGATCCACTTTTAAAAGAAATAAATTGTAAGGAAACAATATATGTTCTTGTACTTTTTTTAGTAGTATTTCATTCAACTGAAGAAAAGAACCATTCTCATTTGGCAGCAGCTTCAACCTGTTCCAAAGGAAATTAACTTTTTCCATGGAAAACTTATCTTTTACTTGGCAGCCGTTGACTTCAATAAAACCTTTCAATTTTCGTAACTCAGGTTTAATCATACGTAATACATTCGCGTATCAAACTTGCAAAACATTATTTTACGATAATAGCAAAGTGTTTATTTCTTTTAGTAACTTATGTAGCGGTTTTCACGATCGTGTTGTAAAATGTCGATAAATATTTAAAGTTATATATCAAAGCAGTATAAAAAATGTTAAATATAAATTTATATAACAGTATATAAAATTTAGTAGTCACGTCGGTTCAAAAGATATGAACATTTTCTGAAAATTATAATTTAAGTGCAATTTGAGAATATAACGTGAATTTATTGCAGCTGATTCAACTATCAGCAAATGTTAAATATATTTTATTTAAATATCTTTTAAAAAAGAAAAATTTGTTGTAGTTAAAAAAAAGACAAATTAAATTTTTGTAATATATATAATAACACAAACCGAAAATTTTGAAATTTACATTGTTACATTGAAATTGTAGATGATTTAATAATTATGGAATGTCTAAAATTAAATGATTTAATATTAAATTATTGATTTGAAAAATGAACAAATGTATCTCTTAAATCAATTACTCTTGCATAATTAAATTAGGATAAATTTAATTGTTATGTATAGCAAGTTTGACAACCCGCGTTTCGTTATAATGGGGTGGGGCGTATTTTGGAGTTTCGACAACGCAATTAACAGCGGTTTTTTGATTAAGTCATTAGCCGCTAATCATTGTGCGTTTATTTTATTTCGTCGTGCAAAATAAGTATAAAGAAGGATAAATTATCAGTGCAATCTGAGTGAAAAACGCGAGCAATGAAATACTACATATACTAAATTCTACTTTAATAATTTTATTACTTAAGCTCTTAAACGGATCACAATTTATAAAATATAATTTAGTTAATTTATTTTTTTTTCGGAATATTACACATAAAATTTGAAGAATATATTTTTAAATACAATAACAATAATAATGTTTCAATTTATATACAAATAGATGTATGTACAGTGTATACATTTTCTGTATTAGTTCAAATAATAGACTTTATCAAAATAAAAAGAGAGAAGATGAAGAAAATATGAATAATAAAATTTCGATCGACCTTTTTACGTGAGCTGGCTTCTCATTTATGTACGATAGACGCGCTTAGAATACGCTTGCACTCGCACGTATGACCCAAACAAATTGTTTCACGCAAATCCAGCAATATTGACGAAAAAAATTAAGGTCTCCGTTTTGAAGAGAAACACGTTAGTTCGAATTGCATGTTTGAAGGACGTAAATGCAATTTAAATTGAAATTTCGAACACCGCGCGTAAAACGTAATTTATTATCAATAACGACACGTGAAAAACATGTAATTGATGAATGCTTGTCAAACTGGCGGTCAGTTAATGTTCGAATTTGCAATTTTTAAATAACAACGAGAGACGCTTGAGTTTATTAAAAAAGTGACTCGGATATTTTTGAAATGTGGCCTTCAAAAAAACTGTAAAAACAATTAAGATTAAACAAATAAAAAATAATAAAACGATCTTTGGTTCAAATAAAGTTCGGAAACACTTTCGTCAAAAAAATGAATAATCAAATCAAAATATAATCTTGTACTGTACAAAAAATTTGGATTCAATATTATGCGATGGAAAACATTTAATTTAAGTTTAAGTGAAATACGTTGTTTTTGTTTTTAAGTGCATCCACTTTAACTAAGCATCCAATGGAGACGTTAAGTAAAGCGTAATTATGGTTAACAGGGTTATGAAAAATTTTTAATAAAAACTTCTTGACGTAAACTGATGAGACTGACTTACGTTCGTGACGTTCTAAATGGATCACGCGACCGTAAAAACGGGACGATCAAATGCGATCTGTGCTTTTTGTGTATTTACTTTTGTTCGTCATTTTACTTTGTAATTAGTTGTGGTCTTTGATAAATTTGGTATGGCTTAATTGAATAAAAAGTCAAAAAAATATGTATAAGTACAAACGACAGAAGTACGGGTGTCTTTACGAGGCGAAGAATCAATTACAGACGGCATAAATGCTTCTGTAATCGAAAAAGCAATAGTTTCAAATGAAGTGCATGGTTTACATGGAGACAAGTGTTTGGAAGATAAGGATGCACATTTCTTTTTTTTAGATATTTTTTAAGACATTTTTTTAAGACATTTCTTTTTCTTTTATGTAAGATATGTCTTACATAAAATGTGCATTGCAATTATTGTTTAAACATTTGTGGATCTCAATGTCCTTTTTTTTAATTTAAAAAAATTAGATGAAAAATTACATGAAAACTTCCATGTAGTATTTAGATTCAAAATTTAATTGTACAAAAAATTGTTAATTGGAGTTTCACTGAATATTCTTGCATAAATAATAACTCAAACTTTTAATTACTTTATTCTAAAATAATGCTTAAACACAAACAAAATGTTAGTTATAAAAATAATATTTATTATATAACAAACAGGCATGGGCAAACCTTAAAACTGTAGAAAACTCGATACTAATCGATATTCTGATACAAGATATTGGATATCAGTGTAAATGTCCGATAAATGGATCAAATGTATCGGATATCGCTGCAAAGGTCCAATACTTTATACAAAATATCGGATATTGCTGCAAAGGTCCAATACTTTGATACAAAATATCGGATATCGGCGCAAATATCCGATACTTAGATACAAATTATCGGATATCGGCGCAAATATCCGATACTTCGATAAAAGTATCGGATATCGGTGCAAATATCCAATACTTCGATACAAAGTATCGGATATCTGAGCAAATTTTCGATATTTATGATATTCAAATATTTTGTTGAGATATAAAATTAATATATGATACTAATATTTTACATTTTTAAATTGAAATCAACTCATTTTTGCTACATATTAAATGCAAAAATGTATTATTTGATTTATTACTGTATTCAAAAATTAAACGTTTTAAAGTGAAAAAAAAATATTTAACGTAGGGTAACTGGCTACGTGCATGTCACAAATGTAAAACTAACTCTTTAACAAGAAATTTATTTCATGCATTTTTTGTTCAAAAATTGTTCAATAATCTATTGATTTTTTTCATCTTATATAATTTAATAAATTACATTTTAATTACAGTTAAATTTGTGACATGCATTTATATATTTATATATATATTGTTTGCAAAACATTCTTGATCTTTATGCAACTTAAATGTGCTATACTCTACTAACGCCATCTAACGCAAAGTTCCAAATAAACTGTCAAGAAGGCATCCCTTCCTTAGCACCTCTTGACAGTTGTTTTGATTAATTTTTCGGATGCGGCGAACAATTTTGATCAAAATGTTAAAACGTATTAAAATGAAAAAAGCAAAAAAGAATGATAATAAAGGAGAATGTATATTTAATGTGGCTGAAGTTTCTGACATCAAAATATCGAATTTCTGAAATAACAAAAAACAATAAAAAAACATAATTAAAATGTAAAACATGAATAAATACACTCAATTAACAATATTTCATCAAATTAGATCAGGAGAAATAAAAAAAAAAAAAACAAAATTAAGT
>JABFPJ010003023.1:0-17453 GCA_022817425.1 Gryon sp. ZL-2020 | reverse complement strand
TTCGTAAGTGAAAAAATTTTTTACTTCCAAAAAAGTTAAACATTTTACTTATTCATAGGTGAAAGAAAATTCACTTTTCCAAAAAGTGGAAAACTACTTTTTCATAAGTGAAGAAAATTTGACACTTTGAAAAAAGTCAAAAATTGTATTTTCTTTACACGAGTGGTAAAAGTAGTTACTTTTCCCACTCTCGTAAGGAAAAATATCGTACTCAACTACTGAAGCAAGCAGAGGCTTTCTCACTCGTGAGAATGGCATCACTCGCTTCGCTCGTGATGCCATCTTTCTCACTCGTGGGAAAAGCCTCTGCAGACTTCACTAGTTAAGTAATATACTATTTTTCATAAGTCAAATGAATTATTGACAAGCTAGGAGTGCATTTCTCAATTAAGTTTTGTATTTTAAGTGATAGACTGGTATGGTGGAGAAGATATCGGATTATCACCTTGGGGACCTGAGTTCGATTCTCGGAGAAGTAGAATTTTTTCACTAAGATTTTCATTATATAATATAAAAATAAAAAAAAGAATAAAAAAGTAATATAATAATTATAAAATATAAATTATATAATAAATGAATATTATTTTAATAATAAATAATTTTTCATTCTTTTAATAAGTTAAAATTCACTTTTTCTAAATAAGTTATTTTTCTGACTTTTTCAATAAGTGAATATTCACTTATTGTAGGTGGAAGACTCTGGACTCAATCAAAAAGTAAATATTAACTCTAAATAAGTGAAATTTCACTTATTTAAATTTAGAGAGTATTCTCTCTAAATATTAATTCAAATACATTGTAAATAATATTCTTAAAGAATGTTAAAATTATATATAGATTGCAATTTAAATTAATAATTAATTGTGCATCAAAACAATGAGATGAAATGCAATTCAATTTTACATAAAGTGATGTTGACAAAAAAACCCTTTAAAGAGTCTCCAATTTTAATGACTCTTTTGTTTATAATGATGAAAAAATGCCCTTAAGCTAGCGCAAATGATAATATCGACTACTTAATGGCCACTTTTTACGAAAGGGTATAAGTGAAATTCTCATGCAGCTGGAAGGTGCGATTAAAAAATGCAGCGGATCAAAAATGTATAGGACCATTGGACTCGGAGTGGGTTTCATATGCGTAAGTGGTAACGGTACATTACCAGTCAGACATGCATTGTGTGTACGTGTGTGTACCATTTGCTGCACTCGAACTTCGACACTGATGTATCGAAAAACAGTGTCTAACGATGCCCGTTTTAACGCATTACAAAACCCTCGATAATAGCGTTTTTAAAAGCATTTCTCAGAATCGTAAACATAACGAGAAGTCAGAACAAAAGAAACTAAAGAAAATGCACAGATTTTTGCATTTAAATGATTTTCTTTGGTTCATAATAAATTAGCGAAAGGAAATTCATTACATTGAAATAGTAAACAATCAAAATAAGTAAAGAATTTAATTAATTTAATTAAGTATTGTTCTAAATTAATATTCCTTAATATATAATGACATTTTTTATTTAAAAAAATGTCTGAAATTTGTAACGTTATATTAGAGATGAAAATTTGTATGACTTATATTGAACATAAATATAATTCTTGATACGATAAAGCGAAGGTTAACAGCTCATCGGTTATGTACATTGAGTGCCAAATTGAAAAATCATCATTGACCGTTTGAACGTGCGGGCCACGTGCACAACGGATCATTTCACATAATCGGATCGGACGTCAATTTTTGCGCCAGCTATTCCGACCGAAAGCGAGCCACTTGTAGAAGTCGCCATATGGGAAAGAAGCACAAATAGACGATCAATTTTATGAATACGCCTATAACCGAGTCACCTTGTATGAGATGGTTCGAAGGAATGAAATCATTTGGGTTATGTTTTATTTAAAAATGAAGCGTGAGAAATAAAATTTGATTGCGATTGAAATAGCCAGTCGCAGCATCAGGAATGCATTTCTTTTTACGATTTAATTCATTCAAGTTCTAAAGAAAAAAAAATGCTACTTCGAATTTTTATTTATACTTAATATAAAAAATGATTCGGAGTTTTTCTAGCGCACGTTTTTCTTGTATATAAATAAAAAATTGTGATTCGCAAAATATTGGAATCGAACAAAAATATATATTTGAAAACTTCCTACATTTTATGTTTATTTCGCACAGAAAGATTCAACACATACAGAAAATTCGTATATTAGAATTAGATTAAATATATCGATAATAAAGACTTCAAGATAAATTTAGAAAATGTATCTTTATTAATTTATCAATCAAATATAACAAGATAAATTATTCTAACAGATGACATTTATTTTTGTTTCAGGTGAGTGATAAATATACAACAATCTTATTTATACTTATGTTGATGATGATGGTAAGTAATAAAAAATAAATATAAACAGTTAAATAAAACTAGCTGTTTTGCCATATTCAAAATACAGCATTTTTTAATAATGAAACATTGTTGACCCTACAGTAGTACTGAAGTAACAAAATATAAGATGAGTGATATAGAAATAATGAAGAGACACGGTAGTGTCTCTGGCCAAGTACAAAAAAAAACATACAAAAACTTGTTTGTTTCTTTTCAGAAACAAACAAGTCCCGATTTTTGACTTTAAACAACAGTAATAAATAATTAAAAGTTGGTTGTTTATTTTGTGTCATTGTATAACCTCCATCGAGTAGATAAAAATGAATTAAATTTAGTTAAAACATTTTTATGGATTATAATAAGAAAAATAATCTCTATAAAATTCTACTTTAGATATATTTTATGATAATATAAATTATGTTTAAACAAGAAAAGTTTGTTTTATATAAACAAAAAAAATGCGAACAAACTGCAGGCATGTGTAATTTATAAGAACAACTTTTTCTATATTATGTGTTTGTTTGTTTTGTATATTGCAATATACTATTCAAACTTATAAATGATTATTAAAAAACGAAAATATGTACTTTTACATATTGAAAAGATGAATACATATTGTATACACGGAATTTTATGGTTTTAATGTTCAATAAAATCGTCTGCTAAGATTAAATAGATATTTTCAACTTATACTCGTTTTATATCACATACAAAGAGTTTATAAAATGTAAATTTTATGTCACAATTTTTTTCTTTTTTACATTTCTTTTATGATGTTTTAATATAATGTTCAATTTCCTGGAACATATAAACATACTTATTAAAAACGCTGATGGATAAAACGGATATAGGTAGAAACGATTGCAATAATAATAATAATTATTATTTTTTTGTATTTTATCAGGAAAAACTAAAACTTTCATTTCAAACGGCAAGATTTCATTCAACTGAAACATATAGTTTTATTGTGGGGAAGAAATAAAAAAAAAGAAAAAAATAATGGAGGAAAATGAGAATGAGAATTGAAAATCCGGCCGGACGCGGAAATGGAAAAACGAGAGGCTCGATGAGCGGCTTGTAATATCTTGTTACCAAGACCAGACCAGAATATAATTTCTCCGTACATGTAATCGATCGGGACTCGCCCCGTTTAATCGTCACACGTTTAACGTAGAAGACATTTCACGTGATGTCATTCGTGGCAGCTCCCTCGACAAACGAATCTCGGACCCTTATTCAGGAACCATGTCAGACAATGTGTAAAAACTCGCGACATTCAACAACCTCAGCTGCAACTTACACTAGTAGTTCTATCCACTTGAAAGACGAGTACAAAAAGGACAAGAAAAACAAAAAAGTTCTTTTATCATTTATTTTTATTGAAGGATCTTAAGTGTGTTCAAGATGCTTTCATGCTTTTTTGTCTTTTGTCAAACTCTATACTCATACTCAGTTAGAAAAATACTATTTATATATCAACTAAATTAATGTTAACAAAAAATACAAAAAAGTGTCTGAGGGCATAATAATGATTCTTGAGATTAATTTTTCTTTGTAACTTGAAATAAATATATTGTTGAATCTTCGAAATAATTATAATAATATAACATTTCAGTTTCTAGTTTGTAAAATTGAATTTGAAACTAATTTAAAATAAATCGGAAAAAGAATGAAATCATTATACGAATTTGCAATTATAATGTATGTTCACTTCATGTGATTTTATAAAATAAATGCTAAGCTTCTGCATAAAATATACACACATATTGTATATATTTGGAAAACATTATCAATGTTAAGAAAATGCTACAGATGCAATAGAAGCAACTCATTTTTTCAATCTGAGTATAGCGTCAGCAATTTTTCGTCCAATTCAGTTGATTGTGAATGACCTCCTCACCTCTCATTGAGAAACATCTCCTTCGTCCATGAAAATACTCGTGTATCATATTTATCAAGAATAACGATCTTTAGTTCAGAAATTCTTACGCATGAATATTTATAGTGTACTGTTGTCATGATAATTTATATAAAATACACTATAGTGAGGTTACAGTCCTGTGCAATAAAATGTTTATCAAAGGTCCTAAATTTAAAAATAAAAATCTACAAAATATATAAATAAATATTAAATAATTAATGTTTATTTTTTCTCTATAAACATTGATATAATTTAAAAATAATAATTTAAGTTCTTCAAAATATAAAAGATTCCTTTTTTTCCTTCTCCAATGTTTATAAGAAAACTGATTTAACTTTGTTTGTAAAATAACTTTGACAAAATCAAAAAGACGTCAGTCTAATAACACGATCAACATAAGACCGAAAACGAATCGACTTGGAAATATTGAGAATGATAGTCATAAATTTAGACGAAATGCTTTTCCCGGGACGTTGTTGAAACACATCTGGCACATGTTTACGCCGCGTAAAATATTTTCATATAATAACGCGAATTTAATCTGACGATCAGCGAAGACGACAAGAGAGCAGAGAAAATGATATGCACTTTTTAAAATAATCTATTACTCTCATGTTTGTTAAAAAGAACTACTGAAATTGCTTTTCATGTATTTCTTATTGTAACGAGCTTGATAATTGTGCAATAAAATTTATATGCATATAATATTGTCAAAATTAAAATTGTTATTTAAATTGCGCAAAAATCATGAAGTGAGCAATAAAAAATTGTTGTAAATTAAAAGTTACTCATTTTATTCATAGATAATGTTTCCTTCAGATTTGTTAATAATTTATATATATTATACATCTCAAATATATATTAAAACATTATTTAAAAAATAATGTTTGTTAAAACTCTAGAAGAAAACTAAGAAAATTGAATTGATTTTTTAAACTTTTATTTGTTTTAATTGGTCATTGAATGAATCATTATAGCTTCATCAAATTATACTGGTAGATTTAGAACCAAATATTTAATTTTGTACACATGTTAATAATTAATTAAAAAATAATTTACTATTAAATTTACATCTAAGTAATCCTGCTCAAGGTGTGGTCAGACAGACTTACAAATACAGTATAACTAAATAAATTAAAGTTCACAACTTCAGTTTATAGATCATTCAAAAACATAACAAATCGTATAGGTAATGTTTTAACTATTTTAAGATCAATACAACCTAAATATTTTTCTATTAATTGTTTAATATTCATATTAACAATTTGATAACACAGTTAGTTGGATATTTTGAACAAGGATTATCTTTCTTTTTAAAATTATTCTAGAAGTTCTTTCTTTTGTTTTAAATGTTGAATAATATATAAACAACTTTCATACTGGAGATGAAAAATGCATGCTACATATCTAATTAGAAATCATGCATATTTATATTTTAATTTGTCACAAAAAAGTATAAATATTTGTATTTAAAAATCATGAGATTATTAAACAATGAATGAACTATGTATTGTTAACATTGTTGATACATTTTAACAATATATTTACTAACAAAATTGTAGACAATAATGAAATAGTTTAACAATATTTTGACTGATGATATTACATTAAGTAAAGTTTCGAAAGTTTATATGGAGCAATGCGTGTCATTCCACAATATGTGTTGTATTTTCTATACCAAGCCGTACTAAAGCTTTAAAACTTCACGTATGTTATACACCTGCATATACATTCGCAATATAAAACACAAGTTTTTCAATATTCTAAACTAAACTAAACTCTAATAAATAATCATAATGGCATACAAGCAGATACTACACATGTTTTATATTGTACAAACTTCAACAATGTATAAAATCTACATTGATTGATAAGAAATCGATCAAAATAGCATTTTAATTTGCACAAACTATTGAAAGGAACACTGATAATAAAGTCGTTTAAAAGTTGTCGCTTTAGATGAAATGAATCATTCAAGTATCCGCCCACAAATACTTTTCCCCTGCAGGCATTACTGTCAATGAACTCTTCCGAAGCCAAAATTCCATTTTTCCGAATAAAAACAGAAAATCAGTATCAATAAGTCGTGATAGTAAAATTTATGGTGACAGCTGCAGTGGCGCACTTGTGTTGTACGTTCGACTGGCTCACGTCCAAGATTTGCCACGGATTTTTCATTTATTGAGACTGATGTGTTTCCCAGTCGGGTCAGAGAGTGCGCGCGAAAGAAAAAAAAAGAAGAAAAGAGAAAAGCGCGAAACAACTGAGGATAACGCGAACGAGCGATTTTCTGTTGCGTGTAATGAAATTGTTGCGATACTTTGGCCTGAGTGATGAATCTCGTTCCCTGTTGGTTCGACTTTGAATGCTGATTTATGTGCCGGACCAAACGACAAAAAATAAATTCAATGCAACACGTAAACTGAAGTGCGATTAATTTACAGAGTAACTGCTGTTTAACGTCAATGAAGTGTAAATAAATGTTCCAAAAATGTTTAAATATGTTCAAATGGACATTAGTACAAACATTCAACGCATTTTTATTAATTAATCATCTGGAATAAAATTGGAGCAAAAATGTTAGTCTTATTAATCTTAATAAAATTTTAATTCTTTTTGAGTAGTTGCAAATATTGTTAGGATTTAGAAGGTTATTTGCCTCGAATATAAAAAGAAAATTTTAAACTATCATCTGGAAAATTGTCTGTATCCTCTAGAGAATTGAAGATCTAAAATGCTGAAAGAGATAAATTACTGTTATATTATTATGTATCCATTATTTTAGAAAAGAAAAAATGTAGATAAAATTTAATAATGTTGTATTAATCGTCATTTTTACTGTTTTGTCTTTGAAATGATGAATGTATATTTTTAATGTTAAAAAATTCTTTGATTGTAGATTTAAAATTTAAAAGGTAAGCCCACAGAGACATCGTTACAATAGAATTCATTTTCAAAGATATATGATAATCTTGCTACAGTTGGTTTCTAGTAGTACAAATGAATCACGATATCACTGCTGTAATTCATTTGCAGTAATGTGTGCAATTAAGTTTTGTAGATTAATTTGATATAGTTACTTTTCACTTACGTTGTTAGAAGAATAAATTAAATGCATTAATGTGTCAAGTTTATTTCTAATTGAATGAAATATTTATCGGTTAAGTGTAAATGAAATATAATTACGTGATGGAAGACATGTGAGTAGTCAGAAAATTGTTTATGTTCTAAATATTTGTTCTAAATATTATATTTGCCATTTGACGTATCTGATAATATACATATTCAATACAAAATTTTATCTCTGCATATTTTTGATTATTCATTTATCGACATTTCTAAATCCGTCTAACTCAATATGATTTTTTAAAGTTATATCTGTATTTATTAACTCGTATATTTAGCTTCTTATTAATGAAAAGTTTAATGTTACAGTTCAAGAATAGATCTATAACTAAATTTCACTCTTCTCTATTCTTCGCATTACATTGGTGATGTTTTTATTTTTATACAAATAAAATTTTATTTTCAAATACCCGTACGAAAAAAATATATTTTTACAAATATATAACTTTTTGCTGTTTAAAATATAAGTTAAATATATCTTAAATATATGTTTTATATGTAAAATATATTCCATGCATTTTTGAACATATTTACACATATATTTTTTAAAAATATAAATATATTTTTAAGTATATTTTATGTATTTCACATATACTTCAAAATATACATTTTTCCCTATGGTCACATTTCTTTTTTTAATATATAGAACTCAAAATTGCAATAAGCTTTTAAATGCAACCCATCTTAAGTTTCGTATATCCAAAATGTTGCTGATACGTCAAATGTTTGTATTTGGCATTTTCTTTGATACATATGTTTTTCATTTTAAATAAGCATATTCAGTGAATTTAAAGTACAATACTTTTTGAAAGTAAAACAAGGCTGCATATGATGCGTGCATGTCGCGTGACTAGATTTGGAATAAGCGTGTCGAGTTTTTGCAACCTGTCGGTGTCAGCGTTGTTCCTCGAGAAGAATCCGAAAGCCGAATTTCCCCGGGAATTTCGTACTGGATTTGTGCCAGATGCGACGGCAGTTAAACCGGCTGTATAAATAATTCGATATTTGAATTATTTATACGCCGGTATTACATAAAGGCCTATCGTGACACGTACGATTGATGAACAGAGAAATATAAAAAAAAGACTTCATTTGTCATTTGAATGATTATCAATAACGACTCGACACGCGCAAATTAAATAAAGAATCCTATACATTCGAAGATACTGAATTGTTTCGAATAGCTTTCAAGTTGGTAATAGAGAAAAGTCTACTCTATTCTATTCTCTTTTATTCAAAGGTCAAAATAGAATTGAAATAGTAGTTAAGTTACAATCTCGAGCAATATTTTTTTGACTCATAGCATCTTAAGCTAAAATTAAATTCGAGCTAAGTTGAAAGATAGAAGATAGATTTGAAGTTATGTCTGTATTTGTAATGAAATACCTTATCTTTATGCTATGAAACTACATTTCAGATATACTAACTTAAACGTCACTGTGTCCATCATTTTACTGTTTCATTAACCCCCCCCCCCCGCCTCTCTCAAAAACTCAGTTTTATTACAAGATGTCAATTGATGTAATTACCGACTTGAGATCATATAAAAAAAGACCAATACATTCTTTTCTGTTGCTAAGTGAAATGTAACAAATTGACAAATATCATATTTAGAAGAATGAAAATTGCTTATCGGACAGTATACATATCGATCGGAATGTTTCTTCGCTTATTTGGGATATTAGAAAGATAATATTTCTTTTTTTACGTCAAGGTAAATAGTGTTCTTTGTTAAAATTAAACAATACTTTACAAAGGGAACAAAAGTGATGAGTTTTTATAAATGTCAAGAAATAACAAATCATAATAAACGTTAATAGTCACTTCGGAGTAAAGATTACAAAACTGCATAATCAGCAAGTTTTATTATAAGGGACAAAAATGATAATAAAGAGTATATTATAATTATAATTGACTTATTTTCATGTTCGATAATTTATTTAAGTAATAAAACGTTTGTACTTCCTTAAAATTAAAAACTTACATTTCGGAAAAAATAAATAATAATAAATAACATTTTTTTGTATTTCTTATTCGAACATTTAAATGTACACTGAAATTGCTTTTTCCGAAAGCATTCGATTTGCTTTGTAAGTATACTTCTTTTAGTGATACTTTCGTACGATGATACTATCGCGTAACGAATCGTATTTTATATCAGTCTGGTAAATTCAGTTGTTAATGTATTAAGATGACGTTCTACGGTGCATGAATTTAAAGCTTTTACAGAAATATTAGCATGGAGAGATATTACATTTTCATTATTCAACGAGTGAATTTCGCTTAAATATTAATTGAAAAGGTAAATGTAAAATCTTCGTTGCAAAATCATCAAACAAAATACTAAATTGCTAAGTTTGTTCAAGTTGAAATGTTGTAATCAATCAAACTCCAGACAAATATCAATCAAATTATGTGTTACTTAAACTTAGTGCAATAATTTCATTTGCCTGTTTTTGCGTGTTGATTTTGTTGTGGGATTACCAGCAAGTTAATAAAGTCGCGATGGGCAACTTGGCAACGTCGCGGTTTGCCCTTGAGAGATCGAAAATCTCATGTCTGGCCATTGGCTCCTTTTTTCCCTTGGCGTGACGGCGGGCTATGCTTGTTCGAAACTTCGTTGAGCTCTTCCCCTTTGGAGTTGCTCGAACAGTGTTGTACCCCAGTTAAGAATTGTTCACTCACCAGACGTCCATAAAAGCCTCCCCCCCCCCCTCTCTTCACTTTCTTGCTTTCCCCTCAAAAAGGATTCTATCACCAATTTCACTTTCTCCATATACTCGATCGCCCCGTTTTATACTTCTCTCACTCTATCGCATTGAAATTTGCTCGCTCCACTTTCTTGAGCCAACAAGGAGTGTAATTCGCCGGGAGCAACAGGACCCTTATCGACCGCGTATTTGTGCGTACGAACCTTGGCAGCCTGTGTTACCTTTACTTTTTAACCATCCCTCGAGCGTTCACGTCCTTTGTCTTTAAACAATAGCTTGACCCACACACACACACATTTACGTCTTGATAAAAAACACTTTTAACCTTTTCTCATTTTAATTGTGTCATTTATAAATGTTAGATTATTAAACAAAATGAAACTCCTTGGTTAAATCAAACTTTGCTTATCTCAAGTACAAATATGCTCGTATGTAGAAATTGGTATTATTTTTACAAAACTTTGTTATCAAAAATCTTTATTCAAGTAAAATATATTTGCAAACAATTGTTTTCATTTATATTCTACATATACTCTTTAATTATTTTTCTGGATATATATACACTTAAAAAAATATTGGAGTCACAGTACCTAGCAATGTAGGAATACTGGATATCCAAAGTTTATACAAGCATTATGGTATACCTATGATAGGAATACAATTATTTTGGAGTAAATATTCCTATAAAATGTATACATTTTCCCAAAGCAAAAATATTATTATATCAATTCATTTGCGTATATTGTCAACATCAATTACAAATAACTTAAAACATACAGATAATAATTAAGTAACCGAATGAGAACACGAAGAGTAAATTGCAAAATGTTAATTTACTATAAATAAAAATAATATGTATTATTAGGAAATAAAAAAATGTATAATGAAAAATTGATAACATATAAATAAAAGACAAATAAAATTTGTAATACATGAATAAAAATAAATAATTTGACAGAAATGTGTGTAACCTCAAAATCTATAAATAAAATTAAAGTTAAAATGTCATTTATTGTAATTAATAATCAAATAAATATTTTGTATGTATACGTGATTACTGAAATGACAAACAAAATAATGAAAATATACTTTACATAATAAAATAAAAATATACTTTTTATTTTGTGTGCATAAAAATAATTTGAATTAGAATAATTATTGTTTTCTCATTCTTATATTAATAAGTTTTTAAATGATTATATACTTACACATTGTCTGTTCATTAAAATAATTTCATTAGCTGAAAAACAAATACAGGAGTTTACCTATTTTAGCAGTATGTATACCTGTCACAGGTATACTGTCTCAAGTGTGACAGCTAAACTAAAATATTTTGTATACCTTTTGCTAGGTAAAATTTTTACTTTCTATAAGTATATTGAAATAGAAATAATCGTTTTGCTGGTAAGCTTATATATTTTTTTTGAGTGTAATTAGTGTATATTCATATTAATTAAAAACAATATATAAAAGCAACTATATTTTATATATATAAAAATATATACAAAATAAATTAAAAAAAAAAAATTTATAAACACATTTTCAGCATTATAAGTGAAGTAATATGATAAAATCATAGGTACTCCAACCACATTCGTTACTCTAACTCAATTTTCTATATAAGTTAGAATTAATTATATCAAAGAAACTTTCTACTCATAGTAATACATTTATTTTTCATCGATATTTTGTGCTGTAATGTATACTTTTAGATGAGTATGATCTAATTATATCAAACTCGATCACTGTAAAAATAGGTTTTGATTTATTTTCTTAAATTCAGTAAAATATTCTTACATTCAGTATAAAATGTTCTTAAATTAAGTTTAAATTGTCTTAATTAAGAACATTTTACACTGAATTTTAGAATATTTTATACTGAATTTAAGAAAATGGGACAATCATTTTTTACAGTGGATGAAATCTTTTAAAAGGAATTGGCTGTAATGTGTTTCTAATTATATTATGAACGTTTATTATATAATTCTTCAATGTAGTTACATTATTTTGTTGTATCATCAATAGTTAAGCTAATCAACATGTAACATTGTTATGTTTTATAAATTTTTCATAGATATTTCTAACACTACGTCTATACACGTTTTACAGTAGATCACATATAATAAATATATTAATTCTGTTGAATTTAGACTGAACCAAAAAACAGGATAAAATTGCTTTTAGCTTGATCTTCTGGTTAATGTTACTAGAATTTTAGTTAAGATTACCAGAATTTAATAATTATAACCATTACTTTGGCAATATTAATCAGACACTCAGATTAAAACCAATTCTAATCTGAGTATAGTTTCATTTTTGTGTGTATAATAGTATGCAGTTGTAGGAAATGAATTATAGAAGAAGTAAATGTAAACAAATGTAATTTTATCAAAATTGCTTCTCCTATATATCAGCAGTAATTAATTTGGTAAAATGATTAATTGTATTTTCATTGCAGTTTACTTCCAGCAATTGACAAAGTTTCGCAGCAATCAGTACAAATTGAAGTCTAACACTGGTGTAGTTGTATTATAACATAATCGACAACATAACTAGACTTTAACATGTTTGTACACTCCTACACGTAAGGCAAAGTTACATTACAAATTAATATTCTTTTAAACGAAAATTTACCGTACTGACCAACCATGCCAAATCAATACAAATTTATATTTCATCTACAAATTACTTTCCATTAAATATATTAGTTCTCTGATAAAATTTTTTTGGAAAAACGCAATAATTACTGTCAAGCTCAGTCAAAATATATACATTAAATTAAATTTTTACTGTGTTTTTGAAATAATATAGTAATTGTTCATGTAACTTTTTCCTGCGTGAATATGAAATACATTAAACCCATTTATTTTCTACGTAAAACACTTATATTATTGGCGAAATGACTTCCTTGACATTCAAACTGTTGCAGCAGTAATATAAAATATTATCAAATTTATAAATAATTTTGTAATACGCACATATACGACAATGTTAATGTAATACAAATCTTACAATTTGCATTTTTTTCATCAGTTCTAAACTGAAATATGTAAGTCGAAAATGTATAAATTGAGACAGCTTAAATATTTATTAATTTTACTTAGTATATCTTCATACACAATGCATAGTTGGCGAATAGTTCTATCCAGTGCACAATGTTTTCATTTTAATTAAGTCAATTATGTGCTTTAATTGACTAACTAAGTTTAAACCAAAATTTTGATTAAGATATATATTATTGATGGACTTCCTTTAAGCCTCGTATAAGTTTAAGATAAATTTTGTTGACAGTCACTTAATATTAAAGTAAGCTAGACTACAGATGTCGAGTTAAATTACAGCTTAAATGAAGTTAATTTGTGAAGTTGTCATAACCTATCTAATCTAGTCAAAGAAAAACAAAAATATTACCCGAGATAAACTAACATGTAAGGAAATTTCCCATTTCTTTCAAAATTACTACCGATGCAGTTAACATTTAATTCAACAACTTTTCTAATAATTGTTCAGTTTTTTTTAATATCACGAAAAAATCTAAAAACCAGTGGTACTTATATAACTAAAGCTTTGAGACAGTGAAGTGGTTACATGCTACGTAATGCGTTAGACGCTTGTGATAGCGGAGGATGAATGTTCTTACGTGACTTTGCGATTTGAAGGAGATAGCGTATTTTGGAAAAATAGGTCGAGAACAAATTATGATGAATTCTAAAATATACTAAGAAAACCGTAGGTTCGAAAGGTAGACTAAAACACTGCACGCAGAATGAACATAAATTACAAACATATTTATGTTCAAGAGCTCAAGACCACATCTTAGTCCTTGTTGTATAGAAGTTAATCTCAGTTTAACACTAGAAGTCCGAAATGTTCCTGTATATTCTTAATTTTCCATTTGAAGTAGTTTTTCTAATTTGCAGTCAGCTTTTATACTAGTTTTACAATATTTAAAAGAGTGAATCCGAGGTGCGTTTTTTTTTATTTTATTGCTCTAAATATTAATGACCTCTATAAAAATTATATCTGCGGTTCGAGTTTTTTTTCAGGAGCAAAAATTATCATATCCGAGATGCGTGTTTTTAAAAGTAAAAATTAATATATTCGAGTTGCGTGTTTTTATATTGATCATTTTTTATCAATAAATAAAATAAAATAAAAGTTGTACTAGAATTTGAACTCCTTTCTACGCATAGGATACGAGCTACGATAAATCGATAGCTCAATTGACAAAGATGTAAGGTACAAACACCAAAACTATGAGTCGGAAGGATATGGTTTCGGATGTGGTTATTTTCAACTCCAAAATAAAAAATACTCACCACGGATATGTCATTATAAATTTTGATTTAAAAAAAATACGCACCTCAGTATCAACCATTTAAAGTATCGCAAATTGTAATTGACTATAAACTGTTAAGGGGATTCTTCATTGAACTATCCCGAAAATAGCGTCATTGTTAGTATCTTTTTAAAATACAATTTTTTAATAATGAATAAAATAACATAAAAGTAATCAGATTCTTTGTAAAAATACGCGTGTACTGAGAAAAAAGTTTGCATTGAACATTGAAATTTCTTTTCGCATAAAATGTTCCCATAATCAGAGAATCGCCTGATTACTTTTATTTTATTTTATTCATTATCAAAAAATTTTATTTTAAAAAGACACTAACCCTTACACTATTTTCGAGACAAGTGACTGAAAAATCCCCTTAAATGTCTGTAATAGACATTTAACAGTTTACAGTCTGTTATAGAAGTTAATGGAAAAACGGAAAATTTATTTCAAATTAAATTAAATAGTCATATAAAAGAATCCTTCGAAATTGTATTAATAAATTAGACAACTTATCTGAAAAAAGCAGAGGAGAATTAATGAAAAATGGAGAAATTAATTAAAAGAAAATTAAATTTTAAATTGTTGATAGTATTTTGTTATAATTAATTATATACAATTATAAAATCTGAATGTATATAATTGCTTTAAAATATCTAACGATTGCATATTAAATAAATAAAAATGATGTCTAAATTACGAATATCGTATTGCGAAATTGTTCCAGCCATTAAAACTACGGAAAATCTTGTATTTAATGTTCATAAATATTAGCTTGACATATATTTGTCATTCAGTTATAATCATATCTAAATATTTAAAAAACGTATTAAGCTTTCGAAGTTGAGCGTAGTTAAACTTTAGATTGTCGAATAGTAAACGTTGACATATGTAATTTATGTACCCAGCGGATGAAAATTTAAGTCAAATGGTAGAGTTGAGAATATTAATTTGAAACTTATAGTTTATCTATTTCAGTATCTTGTTCGTAAGGAAAAAGTATCCTCTACTTTTTTTTATTTATAGTGCTTTTCAGATAGTAATTACATTTACAAGTTAAATCTAATTCTGATTTATCGTATGAAACAAGAAGAACAATTTTGTTTTATTAAACTTTATCTCGAAATTGTACCTCCAGTAAAAGAAACTTAGTTTTGAAACAATTTAATTTCTTCTGCTTAATTATTATAAAGACAGAAAAATAAATGT
The DNA here is from genome assembly GCA_022817425.1 of Gryon sp. ZL-2020. Classification (NCBI taxonomy): domain Eukaryota; kingdom Metazoa; phylum Arthropoda; class Insecta; order Hymenoptera; family Scelionidae; genus Gryon; species Gryon sp. ZL-2020. The sequence goes on along the minus strand of JABFPJ010003023.1, from coordinate 1,766 downwards.
ACTGAACTAAATGTTGAAATTAATCATTTACATAAAAATGTCGACAAAATATTTTTTTAATTAGGAAAATATATTTATGTTAGAAAAAAGTATCATCATATTAATGAGGCAAACAATAATTAAGTAAAAAGTAATATTTCAAATTTCAAATGAAGCGACGTAAGTCAAAGACATGAGATATGACAGTGGCGCATACAGTCGTTAAAGAAGTCGTCAAAGTCTTTGTAAGTGAACACGGATAGAGAAACATTTCGGAGGGGACCGAAAATTCGAGAAATTTGAAATGGCAGTAAGTTGGAAAAGATCAAAAGAGTTGACTTAGCTGTGTGTCGCACGTATGGACACAAGATATACGGTTCTTTAGGTAACGTCGGTGACGTTAATTAATGCGCCGTGACATTTCACAACACCAAGTCAGACGGCGATATGCCCGCACATGGCATTGTAAGATAAGAGCTACGCCGTCACAATGGAATAGATTTTAATCAGACTATTACCGCAGTTTGCTTGCATTTCTATCAGAATATCCGCGCCGGCAATATTTCGTACGAAATATTCTGTTTAATGTTTGTTACGTACGCAGTTGCGCAATGTCGTTGTCAAATTTTGACAAAACGTATGCAAATGTTATCCGACATTATGGAATTTTGCATCTCACCCGAAACGTCATACATTATGCACGGTTCAAGTGTTTTGTTTCATATTTTTCATCAAGTCGTTTTACGAGAGATCTCTTTTGTCTTGTTTTTTGAATATGTTCAATTTTTTTTTCTTTGTAATGAGAAAATAAATGATTATTCAATCGAAATGTGTGGAAGAGGAAATTTCAATGCAGGTTAATGCTTTTTGAATAATAATGCATATTTTTGAACCTTTTAACCTAATTTATTATTTTTTGCGCAATAACATTTTCATAGAATGTAACTTCTTTTTGTATTATTTGCAAATATTTTATCGGATTACTCATGTTTTAGTGGTGATGATGAAATCTATTTTTTATTTAAATAAAATGTATATTTACTCTTTGTCTTTGAAATTGTAACTTTTAAAATTATTTTTTACAGTTTATTTTGATGTATAATTGAAAATTAGTTATGTTGTCAGCCATGAGAGCTCTTAACTCAAGGTACAATTAGAGTAAATAAATAAAAAAATATAAGTGATAAAATAATTAATGCGTAAATGTTTAATAATTCATTTTATCATACTGTTATGCTGCGTTTAATCGATATGAATCATTTTAATTTTAAAAGAAATATATAATGGGATTTCAGCAAAACGTGAGATTTTTTTAAATACATCGCATATATATGATGTGTTCACTGCTTTTATATTTGTTTATTTTAAGATCATAAAAAAGTTCTGCATTGTTTTTCATATTTTATCAAATCAACTATCTTTTAATGTTACCCTAGTAAAAATTGCAATTGGGTTTTGATGTGGCCATGATCAGGAAACCACAGTACCTAATCTGGCCATAATTAGATTTTTAAATTAGGATATTATATGTGTGTAACGTTAGGAATTGATATGGTCCTGATCAAGTAATCTGATGAAATAGAAGTACCACATCAGGGCCTGATGAGGGTCTGATTCTACTACTGAGAGCTATTACGTCTGAGCTTCTACTACTTATGATTTGGCTAAGTTGTGGTTGTGATGTGGCTAACCCTATGAGGCCCCCATCAGGGTAGCCTAATAAAAAAAAGTCAATTTTACGTCATGGCAACCAGATGTGGACCTTGTCAGGTTCTTATAAGGCAAAC
>JABFPJ010003022.1:0-17458 GCA_022817425.1 Gryon sp. ZL-2020 | reverse complement strand
GTTGCTTCGCAGTTTTTAAACCTTTCTTCGGTTTACGATCTGAAATAAAAATGATTTAATATTATATATGTTAATTTAGTAATTTTGTAAAATAAAGAAATTTCTTGGTTTGATAATAATATGGATTTACCACTTGGAACTGGTGCAGCGAGTTTAGCTTTGACATCCTTTAACCTGTTCGGACTGGTTAAGATCGAACAGAAAGTGGGACTCGTTGTCTTGACAATGCTTTCGATACTTGCTTGGCTTGAAGTTGTTCCTCCTTTCGGTATCGTTGATGTACTGTCTTTTGGCTTCTTTTTATACGTTCGTTTCGATGAAGACTATCAAAATAGAATAATCAAATTAAATTATAATAATTAATTATTAATAATATGATATGATTATGATTATGTAAAAATGAATGATTTATTAATTTTGTTTAACTGCTTAAATAAGATAGAATTAAAGTAATATTTCGTTTTATTCGTACCAATTTTTTTTCGGTCATTTTCTCTGCTTCATCGTCCAGACACTCATCCTGCCGTAGAGAAAGCAGTGAAAAGATATACCATTGTAACTTATTTATGTTATTTTATTAATTTAAAAAACGCATTATAGAGAACCATTACTATATATTATTTTACTATATCAAAGTGAGTAAATGAATGATATGAAGTGATATAAATAAAAAGAGATGACAAAAGAATTACCGGCTGCTTTGCTCTCTTAGCTGCAGCAGCTTCGAGTCCTTTTTCTACTGACGTCTTTTTCACGCCCTCTCTTGCCGGCCGATTTGTTTTTGGTAAAAGCGGACCGACTCGAGCTTTTGGATTCCATGCTTCGTCTTCCTCCCTTTTTCCTTTCGTTTTAAAAATAAACTCTTCATCGTCTGAAACGTCTAAAGCTGGATAAACTAAAATTTAAAAAATATATACATTATTTATTATTATTTTATATATATGTATTTTTTTTATAAATAATGATGATGATTGGATGGAACTTACTAAAATCATCATCCTGATGAACTTTATCAATATTTTCAATTAAGAGATCATCTTCGTCTACTTTTGGCTCTCTACGTTGTTTGCTTGACTTTGACGATTTCGTCGGACTACTTTCGGACGGTGTTGGATAGCACTGTTCGCTGAACGACAGCATCCCAGCAATTGCCTCACGTGTTGACGGTGATGCCCTGCCAGAACTCGCCGTTTTCAATTTGTATATACTGAGACATTAAAAAAATAAAATAAAGCGTAACTTAATCACAATTGAAAGTCCAAACTAAAGACAAGAATCATGAATAATAACAAATGAATTAATATTTTAATTCATTTCAATTAAATATAATTCAATATTAAATTAAATCATTATAAATTAAGTGTCTAAAGTAAATGCAGTTTCTCAACGCAATAAAGAGTGCATCTTCAGTTAAATAAAGCATTTAAATGGAATTCATTATTTTATTTATTTTAGAATAAATTTTATATATTCTTTAAATAAATTACCATCAATTTAATAATATTTTTTTATTTAATATTTTAACTCAACTTATTTGTCTTTTGTTCTTCTTTATTAACAAAGTACAAATTCTTACCCCGTAGGACCTGGTGGCTGTGGAAAAGGTGGCAATGATGCAGACGGGCTGTAACCAGAAACATAAAACAAATTATGTTCTATTAATTATGTTAGTACTAAAAAAAGTAAAATTGAATTTTACACAGACATACTTGACGCCCAACCTTTGACCTCCCAAAGCATAAGCCGATGCCTTTAACAGCTCTTCGATGCCATTCTTTGGCGCGTCATTCATTGTCTCTAAACTATTATCATAAAAGGTTTTCGCCTTCTTTTGCACGACCGACACTTTGACCGACTTTTTTCTCTTCGGCGCTTCGTCTATTGTGAAACCACCATAATCACTTTCATTACTTCCATCATGAAAGTCATAAACCGACGTTTGCTTCCACGTGAGTTCCTTCGGGGTTTCCATCGTCGGATCAATCGCGAAATTACCATAAACATTAACGTTATCGCCCGTTGTGCTTCGCACAACTTCATTGTCACGTAATTTAAATCTTATCACAGTTGGACTTTGCTTCCCGGGCTTGGACTTTATTTCTTTCACGAGCATCTCTTCCGGTAAACCACTTACGCGACTAAGTGGCGCAGACGTTGACTTCGGCAGAGTCATTTTCAACGGAGGCCTTGACTCTGGATGATTAATCTGAGGACTTGCGTCGTTATGAACCGCTGTGTCCTTAAGAGCAGCTTTCACACGATTATCCGCCATTCTGCCGGCTACGTCGAATCCGACGAAGTCTTTGTTTATAGGCTTCTTTTTCTTACGCTTACTCTCACGCTCGGGTTTTGGTGGATTTAACGAAATCAGGTATCGCTCGGCGTGACGAATTTCTTTACTCAATTCTTTCAGCAACTTTTGACTATTGATGGTTTCTGGAATCTGAGCTCGACTTATCATATTATACTGCAAAAAAGAAAAATGTTGTTGATCAACTGTTTACTTATAGATTCAGTTTCATTTTTATTGTAGTTCAAAAAAATTTAAAAATATGGCTTCATTTGTGATTTTATTAAATAAATGAATTATTTACGTAGTAAAAAATGCAAACTAAATTATATTTTGTTTGTATTTATTTGTTTATATTTAAAGTTACTATAAATTGTGTGTAACTATTGTTTATTTAAACCTTTTTTACGAACAAAATGCATTTTGTATGATTAAACAAATCATTTATATACGTAAATATATTTCTATTGTAAAAATAAATTTCCATTTAAAAAGCCAAAGTAAAATAATGACTTTTCCATGTTTTTCATTTATACTTATTGAAAAAACAAGCAAATAAATATACAATGGTGCAATTGAGTAATTAATGTGCCCCGATCAATAAGTCTTACATCTTTATCGGTGTTCCACTGTTTGAGTATGCTATGTAATGCTTTTACTCCTTGCAAAAAATATGCCGGACACTTTTTGCCTTCAGTGTTGAGATCCTTAAGCTCTTTGAGCAATCGCTTCGCGGCAAACCAGTTGATAGTTTCGAAACATGGGTATTGAAACTTGAAAGGGGTTTTCATTTTTCTTTCCAGCTCATAAATCCTACGAAATGTTTGTTCTTTATTATTATATATTTGTCATTATTCTCTTTATGCAAATAATTTTCCACTAACTTAATTATATAAACTATTATATTTGGAAAAATTATTTGAAAAAATATTTTTTTACTTTAATTTAGCAAATTATGTATGCTGAATTTTCATTTGAAGTTATTCTCAAATCTTATTATTATACATACTGTATTTGCATAGGAATATTTAAGCTATGAACGAAATTGCCACCAAAAACCAGAGAGTCAACTGGAGTGAGAACTGCGTGGATCCATCCAGTTGGTATCATCATGGTTTGTCCCTCTTTGAGAACACACTTGTAACACATGTCTGCCTGGTCTCCAAAAAAAGTTTCACTTTGCGTAGAACTGCACATCCATTGCTGGTACAATTGCAAGTTCGCCGGCGTTGGTTTGATTAGATAGAAGATCTTTTCGCCTTTCAAGACGTGGTACCAAACAGACGTACCACCAAAGTCAATATGAAAGTCTGTGTAACTGTCTTTTACTCCCATTAGACAGTATTTTTGAACTTCCGGTCGCTTGAGATCACTGTCTTCCGGCCAGTCTCTCGGCCAAACGTAGTTAACCCAATCGAGTTTCCTCGCAATGTACGGAGCTTCGACCAGAGGCGATAAACTGCAATATATTATATCAGTGTTAAAAATGCACGTATATCTATTAAATGTAATGTTGTATTGCTTATTTAGTTTGATTATAATCAGTATCATAAATAAATAATTAATTAAAAAGTACCCTGTCTTGGTGAACTCAAGACTAATCACATTTAAGACCTTCGTCCGACTTGGATCATAGTAATATTCAACGAAGTCTCGCAATTTCATCCGGATGTTACTCTGTTTGCATACATCAATTACATCCATTTCACGATCACCACCTGCAATTGATTGAACGATCAATTGACTTCTTTAAAACAATGAAAGCTTTATGCTTTCAATAAGTTGGAACCTTTTTTAATTTTTACTGTCGAATTTTGTTTACAAACCAATGTAACTTTCAACATCGTATACACTGAAATTGGGTGGTGGGACGGTCATGTCTAGACCATCTTTGCTGTCAATTACAATGGGATAGTCGAATCCATTTGCTTGTAAATACTGTATGGTTAGTTGCTGGCCGCGAAGATATTTAATCATTTCGCCTGCTTTTGGAAAATGCCTTGATTTAAGTTCACGTATGAACACCGGGGTGCCCGTTTGAACTGACTTGCCATCCGAATCTGCTTCGGTGTAATCGTGTCTGTGCCAATTCATTCTCACTTTCACTAAAAAAAAGTACGTATTTGTATTTCTTAAGAACTCTTAATTTCTTCATCTTTTCAAAACTGTTATTTTTTCAGACTGGATAATTTATTTGTAGTAGTTGGAAATGGTTACTTACTAACTGAAGGACCCCAAGCATTTTCGCATCTGGGACAGTGATATTTGTCAAAATCTGATGCCATATATTCCTTTATACCCACACATCTTTGTCATGTAAGAAATAAAAATTACATTTATATTAAAAGTTTATTAAATTTTAGAAATAACATAATTTCTTTTCTAATATTTCTTAATATTCTAATATTCTTTCAATTCATCCAAATAATATATGATTATCATTACAAACAAATTTGTTATTTCACATTTTCAACTTACTTATATTCTTTAAATAAAAACAAAATATTCTAACTTTTCCCTGACTTATTAATAATTCCCTTGACTTTTCCTCGAGCATTAATTTTCTCTGATTATTTCAGGTTCTCTAGAAAGTGGCCACCTAGCTAAAGTGTACACTTTTTTGCTACAAAGTTGCTATTTAAATTTAACATGTTATTGTTGTTATTATTTTCATAATTAAATTATATCTTTTCAAATGTATCACTTAAATTGAAATCTTGCAATTAAACCAAACGAATGTAACGAACTCAAATTACTTTATCCAACAAATTTATTCGTAAATTTTGTTCTCAATTCAATTGTATCCAAAAAATATCGAATTCCAATACATCCATAAACATGTTTAGGTTATGTTCGCGACAACAACAACATTGTGCTGGAAATCATAATTATACAAAGCAGGACGACTGTGACTACTGTCATGAATTGAAAAATGCCGAAACAAGCAACACAAAGTAAAACGCAAATCTAATTTAATATAAGTGTGTTTTATGATTAGTCCAAATAAACTGTTGAATGTTAATTTGTCTCTAAAGCTGGGGAGCACTGGTGAAAAATGCTTTCCACAACACTCACCCTCCGTGATACCATTCTTTACAGACATCACATTGTATCATAAATTGTTCAGTCTCATATGTGTTCCCACATAAACAATAATGAATTTGCGGTACTTCCATTGTACACTTTTGTATATGTTTGTTATTGCGTTTAGCGAATGTTGAGCGGTTCTTTCGATAACACAAAATGCTATAAAGAATCGCGCCCGGGTGTGGTCAATTTTATATAGAACTGCAACTCGCACTCACGAAAACTGACAGATGCATCACCTGACCTCTATTAAATGAAGAACAAAACCAACGTTTATTATCATTCTTTCTCTTTTTAATAATAATTAAAAATAATATATTTTTACAAAATTTATTAGTTCAAAATTTTTATTTTTGAAAAAACACCGGCTGTAAAATATTATTTCAATTAAAAAATCTGTCCGGAGAAAAAAATTAAACTTAACAACTGATAATAACTTTATTACAGTAACTTTAATAATTTTAATTAATATTATTAAAAATGCAAATTTTACAATATACACATTATTTTAATAAACAATTGTATAAATCATTGTTGTAATTTAAATTCAACCGTGGAATGTCGCATAAATTGACTAACTGCGCATCATGAGCCTTGCGCATGCGCGACTTTTAAATCGTCGTAAGGTTTTTGTGTACCTGTTCTGAAGATTCCATGTACCGATTTCACATCAAACAGCGTAGCGAATGATAAATGGCGGTACACCTGTTGTATATGTGACAACGGTTCCTTTATTCTACATCAATTTATGTAAATAATCTTCTTCAACTTATTCTTTTTTAGTGTGAAAAGACCAATAAATGTCGATTTTCTTCAAGTACGAGTAATTAATCAAAAGTGAAAAGACGAAGAACAAGTTACATTTTATCGAGCACGTTTGAGTATAAACAAGTAAAAAGAATTCGCAGTTCTACGTGAGTAATCTGTAATTTGACACTTAAATGTCTGAATTACTTAATGGATTCTGAAAAATACTTTGTATTTTATTTTAATACATATATTTTCTTATGCTAACTCAATAAGACATTTAATTTAAATTAATTAATAAAATGATTAATTGAAGTTTTAAGTGAATTTTTAAACTTCATACATTCATTTTTTAATTACATTAATTAATTTATAGTAGAAATTCAAAAAATAATTCGACATATTAAACGATTTATTTAACATAAACTGAATCTAAATGTTTAAATCTCATTTTAGGTAAATAATGTGATAAAAAAATCACACTTTCAAGATGGAAACCAAGAAGTATCGTGTTGAAGTTTTTATAACTCCTCAAATCAATACAGATACCAATATCAATTTCAATAAACTTCCATTGGATGTAGTTAATGAAGTATCCCAGCATGATTGCAACACAGAAACAAATCATGAATCAGTTAATAACACAACTGAAAGTTTTTTTTGCAACACAAATTTACCGGTAATTCCTTCTCATAATATACTAACAGATATTTCAGAAAATGCTTGCAGTACTTTAAAAAATGACGAAAGTATCGAAAGCAGCGATCAATTTGAGAATTACGGAACTTGTCGTATTTATCCAGAAGAACATATTTATGACGAGCCATTTGTGGGATTGCAAAATTCAAAGTTAAAAAATACGTTGAAAAATAAGTTACAATTGTCAAGGTATTCGCAAAGGTATCTTCCCCGACCACCCAAACGAACGAGTAGTTTAAAGTCGATTGATGAAACAACGGAGATTCTGGAACAAACGTGTCAGGACATTTGTTATCATGGACATAAAAATGGTTGCACCGTTGCGGTGCAACAACCGGAAGAAGTAAGCCAAGAAATTTTCAAGGAAAATTGGCTACAAAAATTGGAAGCTTTGAGACAACGTGAAGCTCTGCTTCGGGACAAGGAACTGGCATTGCAGAGTCAAGAACGACTATTGTTTAAAAAGGAACGACAATTGCGAATTCTCGATAGACTGGTGAGAGATAAGATGAAACAGGCGGAACTTTATTTGAAGCGATGCAAGCAGCTGCCAGGGTTTGAGAATCTTATGAATGCCGAACGTAGCTCGGAATCGGGTTTCTCGCATAGTTCAAAGGGTTCAAAGACTGAAAGCGGAAGAGAGTATAAGTTTCACGAGGAATTGAAAAGTGCAGATTTGCATATTTATGATGAAATTAATATCAAAAATCCGCCCAATTCGCGAAGCTCATTGGTGACTACCTCGACAGAAATTTCAAAAGTGCAAAGCAATCTTACAAGTTCACATTGCGTTCGATCGACGAAGTTTAGTATGCATAATAGTTTTAGGTAAAGTTCATTTATCTTAAATGTATAATATGTAATATTAAACTCATACATTTATTAATTAATTTCTTAAATTTTAGGTTTAAGCAAAGGCCAAAACTTGCTTATGACGATTTGGATTCAACTTTATCCGCAGATGTTGGTGATTCATCATTTGCAGTGACTGCAACAAAGTTTAATCCAAATGTTTTTAAAAAGCCTACGGCATTTCAGCGGTCTATCAGTGAACGTAGACCGGCTTTTGCCATTGCAAAATCAAATGTAGACCATGGTTTTGAACAAAATAAAATTCTAAAGAAATTCAGTGAAAATATAATGACTTCACAAAGTAAGGACACGAAATTTCAGAATTATGGTCTCATTGATAATGGTCATTCTAATGACGTAAGACCTAAAAGTGCGAGTGCTGCAGAATCAGGTCATAAAAAGAGTGATGTTAAAGACGGAAAAGATGTGAATGTGAAAACATTGAAACGAACAAAGGAACGACCAAATTCCTGGAACGCGGAGAATGACGATTGGCTTCAGAAAAAGCGACAGGAATACAATATGTCGATAAGACGAATACCATCGGTAATGAATAATAAAGAAAACCAGCAAGTTCAACTGAAAAATGACAAACAAGTTAAGGAAGCGAAGAAAGAGAAGAAGGAAGGAAAAAGTCGGAAGTTTATGATCTTTCGTTAATACTCAATTAAAATTAAAAGAAAAGAGAAATAGAAATTGTATAATTTAAATGGATCATTTATAAAATGGATCTATTAATTATGTAAATAGTCACTTAAGAAAGACGTACTGAAAACAAATGCAATTGGTAATATATTTTAATTTGCTATGAAAAATTGTCATTTAATCATTAAATTTATGAAAACTTTTTTCATAGTTTAGAATCACAAAATTATTATTTCATAATTATAAATCAATACATGACATGTTTTAAATTAGCTGAAAAATATTCTTAAGATATTTTAGATTTAATACATTTTAATGAAATATACTTTGCAATATTCTAGAATATTTTAACTTTATTGGAAAATATTCTGAAATTAATTAAAGAATGTTTAAATTTGCATGCTTATTTGAAAAAAGCGAAGTGATTCTAACTAATAAAAAGTTTAATTCATAAATATTATAGAATTGTGATATATTAATTTCAAGTTTTTATGAGCATACGTAAAATATTGTTCTATATTTTTTTCTACAACAAACATATTTTATATATTATATTATTTTATGCATGTTTTTATACATATTTACAATACTTTTATCTAACTGATTTTTCGATTTTTTATTTAATATGATTTAAAATTTTCTTTTCTTTTTTCAATTCATTATATTTCAAAATTGACATTTATTTTTGCTCGTAAATATTTGCAAGTGATATAAATTAATATCTACTATTATTAAATTACTATTTTTTCTGCAATTGCTGCATGTTTCCTAAACATTACATTTAATATATTTTTTGCAATCTATGAAATTAAACTTTAACTCTACCAATATTCTACATTTCCAAAAACCATACATTTTTCCCTGATTTTTATTTAGAACGCACCAATTGCAGCAAAAATAGTATTTCTTGACATAGTAAATTTTTTTTATTTTTTATACAAATATATAAACAACAAAATCTCAATGTTCCTATAGTTCTTACAATCAAAAATCAATGAAAAAAGTAAACTATTGTTACTTAGTATTATTTGTAATTTTTAAAATGTATATTTTGTATTTAAAATTACCAATTAGAATCCTTAAACAAACTATGATTTAATGTACATAATTCATTAAGTTGATTCAATTTAAACTTCATATCATTTAAAAAAGGTGCTCAAGTTTACGAAATGTTATGTATAAGATCAGTGATTACGAAATAAATAATGACTTCATTATAATTATTCGCTTTTATTCGACAAACTATAACAATTACATTAGATAGATGAACGTTTGTTTGCTACATTACAAGAACAATGGGAAATTTGGTCTCGGCCAGGATGGTTCTTCGCCTGGTTTTAATTCACGACCATAAAGAGCGGATTTGTCTCGGAAGGTTGTCTGTCGTTCTGTTTCCATTCGTTCGATAATCTTCCCAAAATAAAAGGCAATAAATGGAATTGTACTAATAGCGTAATTATAAGCCCAGTTGATTTTGGCCATTTTTATACAATTTTGATTATTGCAGACCCTTTTCCTTTTTCCACTTTTGGGTATGATTCCAATCCAAGTAAATTGCTGTGATAGCGACTGTAGGGAAGAATACAACTGCTGTGTATCTATTTAACAGACGCCTTACGTCTTTGAATTGAAATCCCATCAAACTAAAAAGTATTTAAATTTTATTACTATAATATATATTTATAATAAAATAACTTATTGTTAATTAGTACTACTACTTCAGTACCTTGTACACACTTTAAGGTTATGTTATATGATTATTATGTAATGATTGTAGATAATTTCTTATGGAATGATTATTATTATATATTGAGATAAATATTAAAAACTTATAATCTAAATTTAAAGAAATTATTATTCTAAATTTATAAAATATTGATAGAGAATGTATAAACATTGTATCAGCTAAGAATCATTTATTATTCATATTTTGACATATTTGTTGAATGTTAATGAAAAAGAGTTAACATTTATTATGTAGAAGGGAAACAACTTATATGGCAGCAATAGAAGTACTCACTTGTCACTTAATACCTTTATTTTTTTTCAACTTCACCAAAATCCAAAATATTAGAAAATATTGCGTATCGAATTTTAAGTCCACTTTACATGCAAAGATTATTGATCGTCACATGACTTAAAGTCTGTCTGTCTTTTTCCCACCAATGGATGTCAAACGAAGAAAATAGATACATGAGAATACAAATACAAAAAGAAAAAGATGCAAATACTTCCTATTGGCGTATTCGCTACGAACATTTGAAAGATATAATAAAAGACAGACTTATGTAAATAGATTCTCTGTCCTTTATGAAAACATTCAAATGTTCGTTAGCGAATCCTGGCGAATACGCCACAAGAATTATATATATATATGAATATAATAAATAATTATTAAAAATAAATGCATTTAATTTTTGTACTGAAATTTTTACAACTTTAGCTTCAAATAATGTTTTCCATTTGTTTATGCTATAATTTATTAAATAAGGATTTTTCGAAGCCATTTCTTAAATATTATATATAAAATATAATATTTTTTTATATAAAAATAATAAGAATTAATTTTAGATTTATATTTAAGATTTAGATTTACAAATAATTCTTTAAAAAACAGTTATCCAATAAGATATCAGTTGGCACATTAGGAAAATATTATTATTTTGTAGTAATTAAGGACAGTAACAAAGTAACAAAGGACGATAGCTCGTCTTTTGTTTTATATATAATATATAATACAATTTTTTAAGGAATCATCAAAGTTAGAAAAATTTGCCATAGTATCAGTTCTTTTTTCATCGTTCGTGTGTAAGTATCTTCGCACAAATAATATCGCTTGTTTGTTTACCAATTTAACTTGTGTATTTTAGATTTTTTTAGCTTCTTTTGGGTATGTTTTACATTTCATAACAACAATAAATAACAGTTGCCTCTTTTCTTAAAGTCGTATTACTTTATAAATACCGCTGATCATTGTATCATAATTTTGTGTGCTGTGTGTGTTACGTTTTCGTCTTTAATATTTATTTTTGTTTGAAAAATTGAAAGTATTATAAACATATTAAAAGATATAAAAACATAACAATTAGATTTAAAAACTCAAGATCATTAAAACAATGAATTCTTCGAAAACATTACAAACAAACAACCTGATATGTAATGTATGTAATGTTACTTGTTTGTCACCTTTCAATTTCACTCAGCACTTAAACGGAGCTAAACATAATAAGAAATTAAAACTTCTTCAATGTAATCAAACTATGACCCCAGAAGACGACGCCATTTTAAAGAATCAAACAGTAAATACGACGAAGGATATTTTTTATTCAGGCAAGTACAATTTATATTATTTATTTTTACTGCCTGTGCAATTATTTATTTATATAATTAAATAATTTTTATTTATATTTACGTGTTTTGTTTACAATAGTACAGATATTCTCAGTAACATTATTTTGCAATTTGATATAGTTTGATTAAAATAACAAAGTATGCTATTAATATTTGTTTATTTAAATGTGAATTATTTTATTATAAAATGTTTCATTCAATTTTATAGATTCTTCAGTATCAGTACAATTCAATCCGATTAAAAGTGACGTAGGAAATAATTTAACAGAAAAGATTAAACATAATTTAAGTTCAACTGTTACCAATACTAAAGTAAAAAGTACCCAACTTTATTATGAAAATAATAATATTTCTGTAAACAAAAATCGAAAGCAAACTTTTGAAGCGTTAGATGATGGAAACACAAATAGTTCACTCAATCACACAGAAGTAACTTCAACATGTACAAATTCAAATGAACTAAGTACATATGTAAACTATAGTTTCTCAAACGTGGGAAGTATGTAAATGTATTTGATTAGTTTTTTAAAAATAAAAATAGCTTTTTAGTTTTTCTTATATTAATGTTTTGATGTATAATTTGATTATATATTTCTTTTAGCTGAAGAAGACTCCTCGTTCCAACAAAGCGATTATTTGCATAACTTACAAGTAGATCCAGCTTTGTTAAATATGATTAAAACTGATCATAAGATGTCTTCAAAAACGGACATAGAGAACGTAAATACGTCTTCTAATAATGAAGAGAAAATCAATTTTAATAATAGTAATTTGTCAGCTTTCAATGTTTATTACGTTCATCAAATTAACTACGAAAAACAGGTAATACAATAACTTTTATATTATGAATTTTCTTTATTTTTTAATACACTTTTAATGATTTTTTGTAACAATTGCTTTTATATCATTTTTCAATTTATTATTGCTATAAAAAATGTAACCGAATATCTTGTGTTATAATTTATTATATTAAGGTTGATGCATTAAAACCCTGTTTAACAAAGATGAAAAGCGATATCAAAAAAGAATATCCAGAGTATAACAACTATTTCAAACAGATTTTAAGGAAATATAATAATGACTTTTGCGAAATAAAAGAACAAGGTTCTGTACCTCTTGTTTTACTCAGACAAAACAGTTGGAAATTCAAATGTAAGTTAAATTGTTTAATTCTATTTTATTTTATTCTGCAAAAATAAAACTTAAATTTAATGAAAATTACATGTTTATGTATTTAGGTATTAAAGCTTCAGTTAAAACAAGTAACGAAAATTTAATACAAATTGCTGATTCCACTACAAGCACCACGTATATTTGGAAAATACGATCACTTCTCAATCCTGAAGTTGATATTGAGATTGATTCACAATATCCTTATTATATTATTAACATTGTAAAAGTAAGCCAAACGATGCAGATTGAATACTTTTTAGAATTAAGTATTAAAAATACTACCTCGTTAAAGTTGCATAGAAAAACATAGACTTTCATAATTGAAATTTTAATTATGGGAAAAAATATAATGAATCTTTATGGAATTTCAACATGTCCAAAAAATAAAATTATCTATCCGTATGAAATTTAACGAATTATTTAATTCATGGGGATTCATAATTATAATTTTTGAAAATCTGGAAATTCCATAAAGATTCATTACATTTTTTTTCATAATTGAAATTTCAATAATGAAAATCTATGTTTTTCTATGCAACTTTAACGAAGGACTATTTTGTAATCAAGATAAATATTCACAATTTTAATTTTTTTTAGATACTCGAAGAATTCTTTAATAGCTATCTCATTTCTTGTTCACAAGTTTATGATGATAATACAATAGATATTTTATTACAAAGTAACTCAAAAGATCACGTTATGGTTCTTGTAACTGTATATAATAATTTCATCGATTTACACAATTGTCTTCAAGATTTTGTGTATGATAATTACATGATGATGATGAACTTAAAATCATTATACTACGTAATTGATATTTCTGGGTGAGTATGTTTGTTTGACTTAATAAAGCAATACGATTATGTAACTTAACTTTACTCGCAGTTTCAAGCGATTCCAAGTTTATGTAATTAAAATTATCCGTATACTTGCTCAGGCAGAAAAAAAATAGTATATTACGTTACTAGGCAGACAAGTGATCCGTTTCCGGATCGAGTAAGTTGCACAAGGCGAAGTCAAGTGCGACTTACAAGTCACGAAAAACACTATTTTTCTATCTCGTAATGTACAATACTTTTTGTAACGAGGACAAGAAATCGCTTCTTTCTGGAAGCAAACCAGTTGGGGAGTCAATCACTATCGCGACTGTTTTGCGACTGAAAAAAGCGTTTTCCTGTCTTCGTTACAAAAAGTATTGTACATTTCAGACCGAGTAAATTGCATGGGGCGAAGCCGAAAATCATTTACGTTACTTCCGTTAGTTATCGTAATGCACTATTTTTTACATCTGTACCTAAACACATTTGTTTTTCTCAAAAGTGGGACGTAAATGGCACTTTTTCTCTCTCAGAAGGGACATAGTATATTACTTAACATGTGAACTTAGGAGATAATTTCTCCCACGTGTGAAAAGGATAGCAACACGAGTGAAGTGAGTGTTATCATGCTCACGAGTGAGAGAAGTATCTCCTGAGCTCACGAATTGAGTACGATACTTTTCCTTACGAAAGCGGGAAACTAACTAGTTTTCCCATCGAGTGAGGCAAATATTTATCAACCCTTAAACAACGTAATGGAAGGTTACTTTCCTGTTTTAAGGAAAGAAGGTGCCACTTATATTCCACATTTTGGAAAGGATATTATTAGTCAGAAAATTAGTCTTTTTCCGAACCGAGTACGGAAACCGAATACAACGTAAAATTTTTGGAAAAGACTACTTTCCTGCCTCGTAATGTACTACACTTTTTGTAACGAGGACAAGAAACTTTTTTTCACAACCGAGTTACAAAAACATAAGTTCGCAATTAGGAAAAAATTGCCGGTAGAATTTATGTGAGACTACTATATACTTGCCTGCGAGTGGTGCATTAAACCTCACTTGTCTAAAATCGGCAATTTTTTTTCTAAATATATTATTATAATATAATAATTCAAAGTTAAAGTTGTTCTGACTAGTGCTGAAGTTACATTGTTAACTGTTTTAGACGTGAAAAGTTGTATAGGAAAATCATTTTGTTTGGAGAAGAATGTTTAGATGATTTAGTTGGAAATATTAAAGTATCAATATTGCCAAAGACATGTGCGTCATTAAACTACAATTATATACAGATTTTGACGGAAAAAATTGAACATTATCTTCAATCATATAAAGACACTGTTTTATTCGAATTAAACTGCAAACATGGATTATCTTCTTTGCTTTTATCTTCTGTAAGTATTAAGCTTTCTGTGATCTTTAAATAAAGATCTATCTATCTATTAATTAAGTATTACTACATATATAATTTATTACCTAGAAAAGAACTTGATATGAAAGTGACTTAATAATTTACCTTATGTATTCCATTTTTGTAACCCATTTAAGTTGAGTTGTTCTTACATTAATAAATAATGTAGTAATTTTGCACTTAGTGTACTATTTTTGTCTATTTCTGTTATTGCAAAAAATCTAACTCATAAACTCATATTTTAGAAATTCAAAGAAGTTGTGGGATTTGGTAGTTCAATAAATGTACAAGAAATTGAAAAAATCAGACAACACAATAATATACAAAATGCAAGTTTTGAGACAGATGAAATTAAATGCGCTACTGAACTAAATTTAAAAGTTCATGATTGTGTGCCGATCAATGCAATCATTAATAATGATCAACAATGTGACAAATGTAAGTAAACAATTATTGTAAAATTAATTGGTGCAATATTATGATTTTTTAAACATTTATTATATTATTTATTTGATTTTTTAGTTTACTGGTTACTGGATAAAATTTTGAAGATGATTACTTTAAGAAGACTTGTAATTATCACACAATCGTTTGATCAAATTACGAAGACTCTACTTAAAGTAATGAAGCCGGAAAATGCATTTGCATTTGTTCCAGTATCTTGTGTCATTGTTGATAAGCTATTGCAGAATGACAGTTGTGAGTACGTCATTTTTATGGAGCGTAAATCCCTTGAAAGCTTGAAGAAATCATCATTTATAAAAAACTGTCAGAATACATCAGTTACTGATTGGGAGAATGAACTGCTAAATTCCACATCATGTGAGAGTAATCATACGTCATTATCACATGTACAAATGAATCAAGATAGTCAGGTTAATTTCATCGACGTAACTTCAGCGTCGTCATCGGATGATTTAGATGAAATTGCAGAAGAAATTGCGGATACGAAGAATGAAGAATTGAAAGTATTTTGCGATTACATTTTCGATGAATTAACGAATTCAATACCAGATGTTGAAGTTATTGATTGTAATGGAAACGAAGAATGTAATGCACCCAGTATGGATTATGCTGAAATTGAAGAAATTAAAGTTCCAAGGTATATAATTTAAAATTATTGTAAACATTAATTTTTTTATATGATGTTATTCTTTAGTTTATTCCATACTATTGATAATTAATTATCCATAAATTTTAATTAGGACTCCTTCAGTTAAAATGGATAATGAGCACAACTCCAGGAAATTATCTAAAGTTTATGAAACCGAAAAGAAAAACTTCAAAATGAACAAAGTAAAAACTATTTCTTATTCAAAAAGATTAAAAAGCAAGCTCGATAAGATTATTACTTATATAAACAATTGTTCTGCGAGTGTGAATCAAGTTGCTTTAATGGAAAGTAAAATGATGTTATCATCGATGCTTCACACTGGATTGAAGATCGAAAAAATATTGAATATTGGAAAACCTAAACAGCTTGAGTCTAATAAGGATAACATGGTTATGACACCATAAGATCGAAAGAAATATTATAAATTATTTATGAATATTTCTATTTATTGATTTGTAGATTTTATTAAATCACTTTTGTAAGGTATGCTTGTTTCACGTTTTCCGATATTTAAACATTTATCATAATCAAAATTTCATTTTCTAAATATAATTACTAATATTGTTAATCAGTATAAAGTATAAATATTTGTAATCTCATCGAACAAAATGTTAATCAGTATCCAAAGAACGTTAGCAGTTAGTAACTTTTGTTATTTTTACTACATTTCTAAATATGAAAAACATGTAGTTTTTATTTTGATTTATTATTAAAATAAATTGTTTAATATATATATTAAAAAAAAAAGTTTTTTTTAACTGTTTTTGTAATTTCAGTTTTAGTGATTAACTTACAATTAACCCGTGTTTACCAAATAATTTGGATCAAATATTGATCGAAAAATGAATGCATCTAAATTAGCATAAAAATGCACTGTGATATCAAGAGACACGGTAGTGTCTCGCGCCAAGTACAAAGCGAGACACTACCATATTATTCTTTTATCGGATTTTCCGATTTTCATGATATCAGATGTATTTTTTTTTTGTTTCAAAATCCAAAAAAATTTTTTTTTCAAGATTGCGGCTGCCTCGGAGACAAAAATACCATTTTAAAAAATTTGAATTGATTGAAATTTCGTCGAGATATGACAACCCAAATATACGAAAATTTTATGGTTTTTTCGTAAGACTTTTTCAATATATATATATACAGGGTGTACCATAAATATATGATATGAATATGACCATCAGACTCCTAGTCAGAAGTTCTGCAAAATTAGACATTGCCACAGATTCAGCCATGGTTGCCACGGCGTTTCCCAAGCTGTGG
>JABFPJ010003021.1:0-11128 GCA_022817425.1 Gryon sp. ZL-2020 | reverse complement strand
ATATATAGGCCATATATGGAC
Source organism: Gryon sp. ZL-2020 (assembly GCA_022817425.1). Lineage (NCBI taxonomy): Eukaryota > Metazoa > Arthropoda > Insecta > Hymenoptera > Scelionidae > Gryon > Gryon sp. ZL-2020. The sequence goes on along the minus strand of JABFPJ010003021.1, from coordinate 11,107 downwards.
CATATATGAAACATATATTAACCATATATTGATCATATATTGACTATATGCAGACCATATATAGGCCATACATGGACCATATATAAACCATATATGAACCATATATGATTCATATATGAACCATATATTACCCATATATGGATCATATATTGAGAATATATTGATCATATATTGACCATATATAGACCATATATAAACCATACATTGACCATATATGAAACATATATGGACCATATATGAATCGTATATGAACCATATATGAATAATATATGAGCCATATATTACCCATATATTAATCATATATTGAGACTATATTGATCATGTATTGACCATATATAGACCATATATAAACCATACATTGACCATATATGAACCATATGTGGACCATATATTACCCATATATTGATCATATATTGAGAATATATTGATCATATATTGACGATATATAGACCATATATAAGCCATAATTGACCATATATGGATCATATATGAACCTTATATTGACCATGTATGGATTACTTATGTAATGTGCTAATAGACTGCCAATATATGGTCCATATATGCATAATATGCAAATATATATATTATTAATTATTAATTGTTTTACTTTTTTTAGCAGATATGACGAATCATCTTTCAAACATGCATTTGGATACAGGAAGTTATCCGGTGAGAGCAATTTTCAGTCGACTGATCCTTTTATTATTATAAAAAAAAACAAAATAGATCATAAAATGCACATATTACATAATCAATGTATAACTCGAATCATATCTCACATGTGACCTCTTTATTGTAAAATCGATGAATTTCAAGGAATGTAAACTTTTTGCAACTTGCAAAAGCACTGTGAATAGTTTATTTTTCTCATTCAAAGTGTATAGATTTTTATGACAATTTCGAAAACCTACTCAAATTTATGTGCAAGTAATAAAAATTGATAGATAATAAGAGACTAAGTAATTCTAACTCTTACTTAATTATAAAAATTATTTAATTGAAATTATATTATAATAAATATTAAAAAAAATTATATTAAATAATATTATTTTATTATCCCAATTAATCAAATTTTGTATAAAAATATTTCAAAAATGTCAGTCATTAATAATAAGATACAAATATATTCACTCAACGTAATTAGTCTGCCAACAAAGTGCAACATTAACCAATCTAAAAATAACTGTAAAAGTGCCTTACTTTAATCATTCAAACCTATTAAAACAAGAATCTCGCTCTTCAAACCCCAACAGACACGAAACAATAAATATCAATTAAATGGCACTTTTTTTCATTTCATCCCACAGTTCCGCCATTTCCAATACCCAATTGATTCCATTCATACACAAATATTTCATTTAACAAATATTGCATAAGAAATTTGCATTGCATTAGATGTTGAAATAAGCGAAGGTTGGAACCCATTTCGTTGTATTGCATGATGTAAGGCCACTTTTTCTTTCTCTTCCCATTTGTAATTTTGTTATAATTAATTTTTTTTTTTTTTTTTTTTTTTTTTTTTATTTTTTTTTACAAAATGGAACAATTTTCAGGATTATGAACATTTTTCAGATATGATCCCGGCACGATTTGTCCTGTATTTGTTATCGTTCAGTGGATTTCTCGTGTCATTTATGATGAGAACTGACATCAACATCACTATTGTAGCGATGGTCAAAATGCCACCACGAAATGACACAGATGTTGAGGCACATTGTTATAAATCTAGCAATGCAACTATTTCTTCGGGAAATTCAGTGAATATACGACCAGAGGTAATTTTTACCTAATTTACTTAACTTTTAAAAGTAAAAGAAAATCATATATTGTTCATACATAAAACATATTAAAATATTATATAATGTAATATTAATTATATATAATATAATATTATTGAATATATATTAAATCATATAATAAAACTCCCAACAATAAGAAAGGTTTTTTTTATTTATGTTGATTGTTTATGTTTGTTTGTTATTGTTTTGAATTATTTTGACCTTCATTTGTGCTTTTGTTTTGTTTTACTTTGTTTGTTTGTTTGTGTTTATGGTGATTGTTTATGTTCGTTTGTTATTGTTTTGAATTATTTTGACCTTCATTTGTGCTTTTGTTTTGATTTGCTTTGTTATTATTTTGATTGATCTTCTTTTCATTGTTACCAAAAAACGATAGAAATCAATTGGATAATTTGAATTAATTTCTATTGCTTTTTGGAATTATTGATATAACATAGAATTCAATTCATTTTCTATGCTGATTGTGATTTATTATTTTTCAACGAAAAAAAAAGGAAATATAACCGAGAACTGAACTCATGTCCTCCAGATTGTGAGACTTGTACGTTTACCACTGAGCTGCAACGACATCTTAAGTTTATATAACTGATTTATATATATAAGCTTAGGATTTTTAATATATAAACTAATGATATAAAACTAGTACTTTTAAGCATATAAATATGTTGTTTTGAATTCAAAAATATTGATAATATTTAGTTTATTTGTTTGTATATATTTTTATATTTAAAATTTTGTTTTTAATTGCTGAAATTGAAATAATTGAATATTTTAAATATATACAAATCTCGATCGTGTAATTACAATTGCCTACAATAGATAATTTCATGCAATATACTGTTTTCAACTCCAATTTGTAGTTAACAATTAATTACAATAGACGATAATATATAATAAAATGACTTTGTTATGAATTGTAATAATATAATCCATTTATATTCAATTTAAAATACAAATCAAAACAATTACACCAATTTTTGGTTATTTTTAACTGAATTGAAAAATTCTCAAAAAGCAATTAAACAAAATTCACTTTGAATTAAAAGTAATCTTTGTTTATTGTTTTCTATTTATTTTTAGAGGGTATTGTTGTTTATGACCTTTGTTTTTGTTTTGATTGATTTCCAGCAAACTCAATTTTTTAATCTTATTAAGATTATTTATGTTTACAAAATTGCAATTATGATTTGTGCTAAATCATAGAATATTATTAAACTAAACTTTTATAATGAAAATATAAAATTTAATATATCTTTATAAGTTTTCAATTAATAATATTAATATCGTTTAAATTAATCTCTTGTTCTGTTTATTATTTATGTTTATGTTTTTTATTCATTATTTTCATTTATCTTTTTGTTTATATTTATTATTTCATTTATATTTGTGTTTTGTATTTAATATTATTGTTTTTTACTTATTCTTTGTGTTTATTATTTATTATTTTCGTTTATGTTTTTGTTTATATTTATTATTTCATTTATATTTGTGTTTACGTTTTGTATTTAATATTATTGTTTTTTACTTATTCTTTTTGTTTATTATTTTCATTTATATTTGATGTTTTCTTTGTAATTACAAAAAATAAACAAATAAAACGATTTTTCTCAACATTTAATATCGGTTAAATTAATCCCTTTTTGTGTTTATTATTTATGTTTATGTTTGTGTTTATTCTTTGTGTTTATATTTTGTATTTACTTTTTTTTTGTTTTTCTATTCATTATTTATGTTTATGTTTTCATTTACTATCTTTATTTTTGTTTTATTTAGTGAAGTGAATTATTGAAATTTATCAAATTAGTTAGTTATTAAAGTTAATTAGATATTTTTATTTATATAATTGTATATAATTAGTGTAAATTAATATATAATAATATATCAAAAGATTCCAATTTATTTTTAAACCAACAAGATAATAGTTACAATAATTCTTCATTGAAAACAATACTTACTGCATTTTACATACTACAATCAGTTATATCAGCCTCAATTGTCAAAGATAAAAAAAAAAGTTCTTTTTACAATTCGCAAGAAAAATGAGAATTCAACGTTAACTAATTACATTTCAATTATGTGACCTGTAATCAATATGACAAACAAATCAAACAGTTGATTTATTCACATTTTTCTTTATATAAATGAGATAGTTTTTGTGTCTCACTATATCTCTCTTATGTAAAGATTCTCGATTTATACATTTTTTTATTTAAGTTAAATTAAAATTAAAAATTTAATAAAAAATAAAAATAATAGAAATAAAAAAAAATTTAATTAAAAAAAAATTATTAAAAATTATTAATTATTTATTATTTAAAAAATATTATTTTGTAATTTTAATTTAACGATTAAACCATAAAATGATTTCTTGAAACCAAAAACATAATTGGTGCATTTACCTCTCGTAAATAGCGAGATATCAGAATGAGATAAGAAGATTTGTAATTTGCCCGAAGAATTACACGATTATAATGCCATTTGTTTTGAATTCTCCAATAAAATTAGTTGTGTAATTGTCTGACTTACGTATGTAGAAGACATACGTTTCTTATTACTGTGTACATATATGCATTTGTCAATTTCGAGTCGGCATGATTTATTATTTAAAGTATAATTATGCAGATGTTATCGCTTTTACGGAATTTCGAATGATTACTCAAAGCTTATATAGAATATAGCAAAGTTTTGTTTTTTTTTTTGTTCTATTGTCGATAAATTTATGTCAAACAAATTATGCAAATTCGAAAAAAATTTACACATTCATGGCAATTATCAGAATCAATTGTAATTTGTTTACACTCTGACATGTGAACAAACAAAATGACATTTGTTTAAAAATAAAACTTAAGGTAGACCTTTCATGAAACGACTTTTCTTAGGATTTCTTTTTAATATTTATTTTTATTCAAGTATTTTTACGTCAATTCCTAATATTTTAGTAATGACTATATATTGACCATATATAGACCATATATTAACTATTTATTGATGATATCTTGACTATATCTCGACCATATATTGACTATATATTAACCATATATTGCCGGATGGGTACTATATATAGACTATATATGGACCATATATTAACCATATATGGATCATATGTGGACCATGTATAGACCATATGAGGACTATATATTAACCATATATTGACCATACATTGACCATATATGGATCATATATGAACCATATATTAACCATATATGGATCATATATTGACAATATCTTGAGCATATATTGACCAAATTTAGACAATATATGGATTATATATGGACCATATATTAACCACACATTGACTACATGTGGATCATATATGGACCATATATAGTCCATATATAGACCATATATGGACCATATATAGACCATATATAGACCATATATTGACCATATATAGATCATATATAAACCACATATAGACCATATATTAACCATATATAGATCAAATATTGACTATATATAGACCATATATAGGCCATACATGGACCGTATATGAACCATATATAGACAATATATGAACCATATATGGACCATATATGAACCATATATGAACCATACATGGATCATATGTTGACTATACATTGATCATACATTCACCATACATTGACCACATATGAATCATATACGAACCATATATAGACCATATATTAACCATACATTGACCATATATTGATCATATATTGACTATATATGGACCATATTTTGATCATATATTACACATATATTAACCATATATGGACCATATATTGACCTTATATTGAACATATATTAACCATATCTGGAAAATATGCAAATAATATGGTCAGCATAATATCATACATTGTCAATTTATTATAAAATGTATTGTCAGTATTTGAACAACATATAGTTTGCTAGGAATAATATATTGACAATTCATTGCCTTTATATGGACAATATATTATCCTTTTATTGTGGTATTTTTTTTATAAATTTTAGTTAGATAAATGAAGGTATATTAAGAAATGTAGATTTTAGTACATTCAATTCAAAAAATGTGTAAATATTAAAAAATTTAGAATCCCATGTATGAACATATATGTCCTCTCTTATCATTTATATCTAACATATAAGTTTCATTTTTGTAGGACGCTGGAGAGTTTAATTGGAACTCGACGATACAGTCGACGATACTTGGATCCTTCTTCTGGTGTTACATACTTTCGCAAATCGTCGGCGGTGTACTTACTCAATACTTTGGCACAAAAACCGTGTTCGGTGGTTCCCAATTACTCACTGCTATTTGCAGCTTATTAATGCCAACTGCAGCAGAATTGCATTACGGCTTCATGATAGCTCTTCGAAGTATACAAGGCATTGCCAGTGTAAGTTTGTACCTGATCCTGACTACTCATTAGTTATTTTCCTCAAAGCATTTCCAGGAATATAAAAAACTTTCACTTTTTATCCATCTTTAATGATCATTCTAAAAGTCGTGTCATTTTATTGATTATATCATTATTAAATGCATCATCGAACGTCATTTTAGTTTAATTAGAGATGTGATAAAAAAGACTCGCAGACAATTTCACTTAGTCGAATGATTAATCTACACTCATTCATAGCTAACTTCACTTAGTTTTCTTCTCAATGTATTGCTTTGGGTTGAAAAGAATATTTCATTTTATTCATACTTACAGCCAACTTCACTTATATGTTTTAATTTTGATTTGCAGCCAACTTCATACCGCTTTTTTCCAAAGCATTTTCTACTTATAAACTATTTTTATTAGTTTGAATACTACTTTTAGGTTAGATAGAGTCTACTTTTATTCACATATACAGACAACTTCTCGCAATTAAACATTTATTACGAATACTGACTTATAGCCAATTTCACACTGCTTCTTTCCAAAGAATTTTCTACTTATAAACTATTTTTTTTAGTTTTAACACTACTTTTAGGTTAGATAGAGTCTACTTTCATTCACATATACATACAACTTCTCGCAATTAAATATTTATTACGAATACTGACTTATAGCCAATTTCACACTGCTTCTTTCCAAACCAATTTCTACTTAAAAACTACTTTTTTTAGTTTTAATACTACTTTTACGTTAGATAGAGTCTATTTTTATTCATACATACAGACAACTTCTCGTAATTAAACATTTATTACGAATACTGACTTACAGCCAACTTCACACTTCTTCTTTCCAAACCAATTTCTACTTAGAAACTATTTTTTTTTTAGTTTTAATACTACTTTTATGTTAGATAGAGTCTACTTTCATTCACATACACAGACAACTTCTCGTAATTAAACATTTATTACGAATACTGACTTACAGCCAACTTCACACCACTTCTTTCCAAACTAATTTCTACTTAGAAACTATTTCTTTTAGTTGAATTCTTAGTCTAAATCTATTTTTAGGTTAGATAAATTCTTTTTCTTTCACACTCACAGATAACTTCACTTACTTGAGATAACTTACGGCCAACTTCATATCGCTTCTTTCTAAATCAATTTCTACTTAGAAACTATTTCGTTTAGTTGAATTCTTAGCCTAAATTTATTTTTAGGTTAGATAAACTCTGTCTCTTTCATACTCACAGATAACTTCACTTACTTGAACTATCTTACGGCCAACTTCACTTTGTCTTCTACGAAGTCGATTTCCACAAAATCACCTTTTAGGTTAGGTCCATCTCTGCTTCCACTTACAGCCAACTTCACTTAGTTGCATTTTAACTGAAACATAGATGGATAAAAATGAATATAAAAAATATAAAATTCAAATAAATTCATAGCATTGATTATTGATTTTAAAAATCGACTTAAAAAAAATTTTATTTTTCTTAGGGTTTAACATGGCCAGCGATGTACGCGATAGTTGGTCACTGGATTCCACCTCAAGAACGTTCGCGATTTATGTCTTCCTTTCAAGGTAAGTTCTCGTAAATAACATCGGCGAAATAACGATGATATTGGATAATTAATTCCGCAATACTAAAGGCAGTTTTGTGTGTTACAGTGAAACTTCAATACACATTCATCTTGAGTTATATATGAAAAAACGAACAATGCTTGTTTTTTTCTTGCAAACAAAATTGCGTGTTAATCGTATATTATATGAACAATCGGAAAACTCGTGTCATGCTTCGATTGATTGGATTATTTTCGCGTTTAACAATTTGAACCAGCAGTACAACAACAAAAAACCGCAAACCAATAATAATTGACTCGAAGTTTATACACTAAAAAAAACATTACGTTGAATCAAGTTGATTTTAGTTGATTTAAGTAGAAAATTGCGTCAAATACATGTCTATTTTTCAATTACATTTATAATTCTACTTTAACTAAACTTGTATATACTTGAACCAAATATATTTGAGGTTAAATCAAATGTATATTGTGGGAGAAAGAATCAAAAACATCAACTGAACGAACTCGTTGTTTACTTGAATTAAGTATATAAATATTTTTAGAATTTTAATATTTATTTTCAAATATTTATTTTTTTGTTTGACCTTTTCTTTGTTTTTCTTTTATTTAATGTCAACAATACACATATTTGAAGAAACAAAAATATCAACTGAACTAAATCGTTGTTTATTTAAATGTCAACAATGTACATATTTGAATGTAAATATTAAATTATAACTCAAACTGACTAGAAATGAAATTACAACAATAAAATACGATTGGGATAAATTCCTGGAAATGGAATTTATCCCAAGAATCTCTCCAGGGTGAGAAAACCGACGAAGAACGAATAAATTAACTGAAATACTTCCTGGATGGATTCCTTATTTATGTAAGGAATTCCACCCTGGAGGGAAACCTTATTTATGTAAGGAATTCCACCCTGGAGGGAAACCTTATTTAGGTAAGGAATTCCACCCTGGAGGGAAACCTTATGAATTCGAGGTAATTATTTTAAGTCTCAATCATTAAATGAATAAATCCAATAATATTTATTGTAAATTCAAGTATTGCATCGAGTTCAAGTAAAAAATATACTTGTCTCAAGTAAAATGTACTCAGTTCAAGCATATACAAGTCAAATATATAAATTACCTGGAATAAAACTATTATTTTTTTTAGTGTAACAAGAACACAAGTTTTCTGATCGTCGTTATATTCAAAGTTGATGCTTATTCAAAAATCTCGTTATTACTAATTACGCACTTTTTTCAGTCTGGGAAATTATCCGAGGATAATGTTCTGTCGTTTCTTTTCAGTGTTAAATCGATGATTATGGATTTTTGATTATTGTTTGATATTATGCCACGAAAGGTTATTTACTGTCTGAAACTTTGTTCCTTTTTTTTTATTTAATTGCAATATTAAACACTAATTTTGTTGTATTGGTTTAGCTCCAAACACCGCGGTTGGATTCGCCGACAGCGCGGGGTATACTCATCAGCAACCGCTCAACAGCATGAGAAAGGCCCGAGTATACTTCCAGCTGGCCGATTCAGCCGGGCTCGACTCGCTTGATCTCGTTATTGTATAATCATTATTTTCATTATATTTGTATTACACCTTATTACGCATATACGTTCCAAATTGTTATCACCTTTTCTTTCTTACTGGATTTTTTATATTACTTCTATATATATATAAATAAAAAAAAATCATTTAAGGTAGAAAATCGGTCACCTTTTTCATCAAAAACAAGATTTATTGTATTATTTATTTAACTTAATTTTGTTTATTTTGGTTAATATAAATGATAGAGTTAATTTATGTACTTTTGACTTCATCTTTCTTACGAGAAATACCTAAAAAGAGCCACCTGGCGGAAAATATTAAAAATTGTAAAATTGAATGAAAAAAGGAAGAAATGTTTATTTTCGCTTAGTTTTTTAATTAATTTATGCAAATTTGAGGATTTCGTAATAAATGCGGAAATTCTTGAAAATTTTGATATTTCATGAACACTGTAAGAATTCATGAAAATCATGAAAATTCACATGAATCTTGAAAAATCATGAAAAATGTGAAAATGCATCAAATTCTTGAAAAATCAGAAAAATGTGAAAATTCATGAAAATCTCGAAAAATTATGAAAAATGTGAAAATTCAACAAAATTTCGAACAATTATGAAAAATAGTGAAATTCAGCAAAATTTTGAAATTTAATGAAAAATGTGAAATTTTATGAAAAACACGAAATATTATGAAAAAATCGAAAATTCATGAAAAACTTGAAAGTACCTGAAAAATGTAAAAAATTTTGAAAAAATCGAGGATTCATGAAAAAAATTTTTCAAAAAATTTGAACACACAAAATGTGAAAAAATTGAAAATTCATGAAAAATGTGAAAACTCATAAAAAATATGAAAAATTGTGAAAAAATCGAAAATTCATGAAAAACTTGAAAGTACATGAAAAATGTGAAAATTTTTGAAAAAATCGAGGATTCATGAAAAAAAAATTTCAAATTTCATTCGAAATTTCATGAAAAATGATGAAATTCATCAAACACTAGAAATTTCATAAAAAATATGAAAATTTGTAATTAAAATTGAAATTTTATAAAAAATGATGAAATTCATAAAAATCTTCAGAATTCATAAAAAATGTTAAAAATCATGAAAAAACTGAAAATTCATGAAAAATTTGAAAATGCATGAAAATCTCGAAATTTCACGAAAATCATGAAATTTCATCAAAAATCTTCATGATTTTTGTCGAAATTTCATGAAAAATTTGAAAATTCACGAAAATCTCGAAATTTCATGAAAGTCTCGAAAAACTCGAAAATTTGTGAAAAAATCAAAATTTCATGCAAAATGTAAAAATGCATGAAAAAATCAGAATTTTGTGATAAATTTGAATCTCAAGAAAAGTTGATGAAAAAATCGAAAAATCATGAAAAATGTGAAAATTTACGAAACTTCATAAAAAATAAGAACATTCATAAAAATCATAAAATTGCAAGAAAATCTTGAAAAATAATGAAAAAACATCTCATCTATATTTGATGAAAGATGTGAAAAAAATCGCACGAAAATGACCCTGTCGGATTTTCTACCTTATGAAATTTGAATAGGAAATTTAGTTTGCTTTTTAACTTCCGAAACCAATGCAGAAAATAATACTTTTCACTTTCATTTTATGTCAATGCTCAATTAAAATTTAATTCAACTTATTTATATCCAAGGATGAAACATTTTTACTTTCTATAATAGTAAGAACAACTTCCAAAAAAAAAAAAATGTTAATTTTCCAAAAACCCAAAACTTAACCTCTTTACTAATTAAATCCACTCTAACTCACTAAATAAAACTAAATTTCCCCATCTACATTCATAATTGACATTCAAATTTGCAT
>JABFPJ010003020.1:0-17464 GCA_022817425.1 Gryon sp. ZL-2020 | reverse complement strand
TTCATGAATTTTTGTGCATGAAAGGAAAATTTTTACTGTTTTTAACAGGAACTTTCATGTTAATGGGAATTCTGTGGTCAAGTTACTGTTTAAACAGTAATTTATTATAAGTTATTTTTCTTAGTGTGTTCATCTAAATAATGTAAGACTTATGAATATAAAGCTATTATATTTATTAATTTAAGTCAACTACTTTCATATATATTAGTATTCACATTGAAATAAAGAAAGTATATTTATTAATATTTATGAAAATGTTTTTATCCAAATTCGTAGAAATGATAACCATCCAAACTTTGAAACATTTCAGAATGAGAAGTAAAAGCAATTTTAAATCCAAGTTCAATTAAAGTTAAAAGTTTTAAGAAGTAGTTAATTGGAAATGTCTTAATATTTTTTTAATACATTTAAAATATCTTCTTACATTGTTAATACAAGCTCATCATTTTAATGTGTCAGTATTAATTTTGCACTCTTGTACTTCAATGAGAAAAATACTTAATTAAAACACTTAATTTAATGAAAATCAAATATTTCCTAATACAGTTCATCATAATTAAATTATGAATTTAATTATGATGAATTATTGTCTCAGTTTAACTTTGTTTTTCGAAAGAAGTTTTTAATTTGGTTGCAAGTACGATTTATTTTAGATCTATTTCAACGTATTTTAAAAAATATGTTACATATTTCACAAACACAACATTTAAACAATTAATTTCTACTGTGGTTTTTCTGACACGAAAAAATATTCAAGTGATAAATGAATTTTAATTTTAATATGCCTGTGTTGCGGTTTGTAAATATTGGTAATTCTAATTGTTTTTCATGTTTTAACATTGTAATTAATAAAATATTTTAAAAAAATAATAATATGGAATATAAATTCAAAATGTATAAAATTGAAAATTATTTGTTATACAAATATTTAAACAATTGGACATTTTACTTATACTTGATAATAGTATATTAAAATAAAACCATTTTATTACTTTAATAAATATGCATATAAATATATTTAAATCGATAATCTAAAACTAAAAAATAGAATTGTTACAATTAGTACAATATATAGCGATAGTTTCGCTAATTAAAACGGAGAAAATGATCCAATTTTATTTCTATCTTTTAGTTTGACATTTTTTTACATTTCAAAAAACAAAAATAATTAAAAATGCTAAAGTATTTCCGAGAGAAATAAGTGATAAATCATGAATACAGCGAAAATTTGACATTGCATTCTGTAGGATGTAACAATTAAACGAACATTGAAAATAAACGGAATTTCCATGCCACAATTTTATGTGCAAACAATATACAAATAAATTATTGGACGAAAATCGACAGAATATTGTATCAATTTAAAAAATACTGCTCAGAACACTCAATGAAATGCAAAATGAAAATAAGCTGATTTTCCGATTTTATTTTTAAGCTACAAAACGACAAATTTACCTAAAAATATTTTAAGTGTTCGTAATTTCACAAATAAACTCGAAAACTAAAAAATTCAAATGTGAAATCAGCTATGCCAAAATCAATTTTAAAATATAAAATATAATTATAGTTTTCTATTCACGATGAACATTTGGAAATGAAAATATCAATTAACTTAAAATTGATAAAACTCAACTTACACCTGAAATCATTTTATTGATATCGAATCTAATAGAAATATGTAAACGTTGAACGAAACCGAGTAAAATTACTTTGTTAATAATATCCCGATTTCACATATCTCTCGACACTTACGAATATTGCAGGTACACTCAGTGAATGGTGTGCGACGCATCCAAAAGGGTTCATACTACTGCAATTTCAGTAATTAAACAGATGCATTTCTGCTTCTCTTAAGACATTATTGATATTGCACACTTTGAGGAACACATTACAATATTGTTCGAGAACACCTTTGTATCTATTATTTTCAATGCATTCACAAAACAATTATGCTTTTTCTAATTAGAATCGTAAAATAAAGAATAATATTTATTTATAAAAAGTTTAATAGTATTTAATGTGACAAGAAATTAATTTTAATCACCCATTTATATTTTTTTCGTTAACAATAATTCATTTAAAAAATTCCATACACTTTGATTATTATTAATTTCGTTCTTTTTCAAGTGCTACAATAAAATGCACTGTCAATTGCAATAAAACGTTCAGATATTAGTGTAGCACTTTGCGTTATTATAGTCCGACTGATTTTGCCATAGTCTACTGCACGTTTATTTAGTTTTTCATGTACTTGCATGGAATTAAAAGTCATATTTAAAAAAGATTAAATAAATTTAATGTTTAAAAATGCACAATGCTTAATTAATTATTCTCATCGTTAATTGCATCTATTTTAATTAACTTAAAACGCGTTCAACTAAAATACGTATGAAATTTTCTTCTTATGTTTGAATAATCGAAATATACGATATTCATTTTCGATAAAATAATTCAACTATTCGTCTCGCACGTTTTCTAATGCGACAATTTATTTTTACAACGTCATTAAATTTGTCCTAATACAACACTGTCTTTTTTACTATTATTTTACGCATGATATAAATGTTCATATTTTACTATATTGTTACATTTTATCACGTATAATAAAATTTGAAAGCACAAAAAAGATCTCATCTTATAGAACAATGTAAGTGTTATACAAAATACCGTCATTTAACGTAATATAATTTTGAATGAGAAACAAAGACGTAATATCAGCTTGAAAGAAAGGCCATTGATCAAGAAACGACGTTCATGTGTGTATAAAATTTTCAAAGATACATTAAGGCCTCTATTATTATGCGACATCTTGTATTATGTCTATTGAATCTTGTGCAGTTCATCCAACACACTATTACTTTACAACGACTGAATATCGTAGACACTCTCTCATTTACCGAACATTATTTTTTGACAAAAAAGTGTTCACTCTGAAATTACACTTTTATGCATTTTCCCCTTTTGTTATCATTATTTCCATTTATCGCAGTTAATTTTTAAAGACAAAGTTAAAATTATAATTGTTGTACTTTACACTTTTTTTAAAGTCAACATTTTTGCATTATTTGTAAAATGTATTTAATTTGTGAAACATTTTCTTGAATTTTATCAACATATTGATGAGAATTATTTTACAAAAAGCTTATGCGAGTTATTTATACTTCGATATATTATTGCAGAAAATATTTTACATTCAAACTCTTATGTTATACATTGCGCTAACAATTTTAATAAATATTTCAGATTTTATAAAATCGATAATAATATGTTTGATAATACTAACTATTTACACATACAATATAATTAAAATTTAATCAGAATATTTCAACGTAAGTTCAAATTATAATTAAAATTCTGAAAATCTATACTTTCTTTAAAATCGCCGTTATTAATCTATACAGCAGCATATGATTTCCGTATAAATAAATAATGTTGACGATAATTAGAATCAAGTAAAGGCTTGTATGTTAATAAACTTTAATAATTCTCAATAATTGTTTTGCATGTTTTAATATACAGAGAAAACAAGTATACGTATGGATATAAATATTTACACAGTAAAAAAAATATTCAAATATTTACACGATTTCGTGTAAAAATACAAATTAATGTCTAAAAAGTGTTAATTGTACACCGATTGGTGTACCAACAGCCAATCATAATTAGACTTTAAATATATTACACCTTTGGGTGTACAAAATTACACCGAAATTTTTACACATTTACACTGGCACGAGATTTTTTGTACTGTGTACATTTTATATTAGGAAATTCGAAATATTAACAAAAATGGTCAAAAACAATGAATTCCCTTCTAATATTTAACTCGTCAAACGTAATTACATTTGTTTGTTATAATATATTTAAGGAAACAGTTTTAAAATACCAGCAGATTTGCCAAAAATATAGCATTTATTTGCAAATATATCTAAAATCAATAGCCATAATTTATTTAATATCGATTAGATTAGAATGAATCAATTCAATGGAATAAATTGTCACACTTGTTCCGAGTAATGTAGATTACGTCTAAATTGCCCTTAATTACCGTAGAAAATCTACAAAATCCGATCTTTTGTTAATTGCCACAAATGTAACTCATCATTACTGCATATGTTACATTAAAAGAAATTGTAATAATTGTTTACTCTAGCAATCAATGAAAAATAATATTATAACAAACTTAAATCAATAAATGCTTTGAATGCAATAATTTTTTTGTTTTCATCTGTTAAATAAATGTATTTGAAACTAGTGATAGTTTCTAGTTGGACTTGAAAGTTTGGACTCGAAAGGGTTGTAGGCATTTCCACTAAACAAACATAATTACCAAACGATAATAAATCATTGTCGCGTAATCGTAAAATAACAATGGAAATGAATAATTGGTAAGCGTGCAAAGTGAGAATCTCGCGAATGAAAGATAACCAACGATAAAAGACAGTGTACAATGGTTTAAACATAAATATTGAGAATATGAGGAATAAGCAAATAGAAGAAGGCATGCGAGTGCAACGTCCTTATTCCGGCGCTGTTATTGGTTGAATTAGCGAATGCGAAATAGCAGTGCTTCCAACTTGGAGTCTCGGGGTGCAGGGACACATCCGCGCGAGGGTAAAGCACCCCCGGTGAGTTTCTCTGATGACGCTGAGGGTAGTCGCGACAGCGCAACCTCCCACGGAGCGGCTAACGATCGGCCCACGGAAACAGCCGAAGTCGCGTCGTAGAAACGAAAACGAAACGCGAGCACACGCGTGAGCAAATTTCTCCTCTCTTTCTTTCCTTAATATTGTGCCATTCCATATCATTCGGCAAAAGCACGGCCAACACGATGAAAGCTCAAGTATCCAGGTGCCGCGCGTCATTCATTTACAGTTAAATTTACACGAGATTAATCTGAAATTTGCTATTCAATTTGCAACAACAACATTCCCGAAAGTAACAGAAAGAAGAAACAGTCGGCCGCAATTCGGCGCACATTTTTGGCGAATGAAAATCCATTGATGAGTCGCAGTGTAACGAATAATGTCCATCGCGAATGTCGCGAATTACTCGACACTCAACCATAGTGCAGCATTACTCATGTTACCGACGAAGAATTGCAAGCCAGTTCCATAATTGTACAATTTTTATATAACACACACCGAAATTCCGAAGCAACTTCAACGTTAAATCCAACATCGGACAAAATGATCAGACAATAATCATGCCGCATCTATGAAGAAAATGGTTTGTATGAAATATTAAGATGCAGATTTCAGTTTCATGATTTGCGCCAATTGTTACAATCAGTTTTTCTTGCATTTATTATTGAATATGGGTATGTATGTTAATAGTTGTTTTGAATGATAGACCCCACGTTGGACGCGAGCGTGATCAATGATCGGCCGCACGAGTTGTTCATTGTCCGAACCCCGCTTAAAGACAATTTGTTTTCCGTGTTACAAATTACGCAAAGTCGCCTGTCGACTCGGTTTAGTCGATCTTTTTTTACAGTTAATACTTCCTTCTGCTATTTTTTATTGCAAAGTTTTCGTGTGTCACAGCTTTGATAAACATCATTTACAGTTTCATTTCAATCTTTATTATCATTCAAAACTTTACATCGAAGAAAAATGCTTTTACATCACTTAGGCGAAATTGTAGTTTTCTATAAAGCTTTTCAAGATTGCTTATTTTCCCTTGTTAAGTTGCGTCAAAATTTAAAATATTGTTTGCAGCAGCGGATGTGAACAATTCTTCATTTTACGGTGATTACAAAGTCTGTAAATTTTGCACGAGGAAGTGAATTTACTTTCATCTTCCCTGATACAAAATATACTATTGATTTTGATATAGCGATAATACAATTTTAATTCACAAACAAATCAAATTTCACTTCACTTAACCGAAACACCTTTTGTCTATACGTCAAATCAAATTGATCATTTATTTGTTGCTGTTGATGTTTGTTACATGTCTCTTTTAGTTTTACTTATATTTTATAAGTAGAGACTATATATATCCTAGTATCTTATAGACGTAACTGTATATCTTAATTGCGATTCGAATACCTTTGTTTTTCATACTACTTCCTCTTCATTAGGACAATCTTTATAGTGATCATTAGATGGATAAATAGCCAGCTTACCTTTTTGTCTTTATTTATACAATTACCGGAAAGTAGACTCAATTGAGCTATTAACTCATTTTCAAATGCAAATATAATCTCAAGAAAACCAATCTCACGATCTTCTACTATTTTTGTTCTGATAATGTTTTCTGCTGGTTAATGAAAGTTCAAATAGGACCTTCCAAGAGTGACAAATGAACATGTTAGGATCCATCCTTTACGATTACTCTGCCAGTGGAAATATCTTTTCCTTTATATTCGCACTTCTATAGCAATACAATTTTTAGTCCATTGAAGGGGGATCTTTCCGCTAAATAATTAACTTTAACATTGAAAGATATTTTTAAAAAGAATCAAGATTTGCGTATGAAAAAAAATGTGTTCTATTTTCAGATTTCATTAAATTGATAAATGATTTAACGCAAGAAAAACTGGTTTAATAATAGAAATAAAAGTTACATAAATGTTAAGTAAAATATCTTTGAATAAACAATTTGACTCAATTTATTTCATTATTAAACAATAATTAAATTATATTTAAGTAATTATGAATAAATGACTGAAATAACTAAAGTAAAGTTAAGTTAAATATTGTTTTTTTCCTTTTAATTATTCAAGTAACTTTTATTGTTTAACTGTCACGAAATGTACACTAAAAGTGTTTCTTCTTTTGTTGTTTAACAATTGTCCATCAGCGTTGAGAATGGCGTACTTATTTTTACACGTTTCTTTTGTATTTTGACAAACAACAGGTACCTCAAGTGGGAAGTGTGAAAAAGTTAAGATTTCGTCAAGTAGAAGTACTTTAAGCAAATACGTTATAAAGTTTAGCCGTGGAGTCTTGCAAATACGACGACCTTTTTTTTTGTAACGCAAGGATAATAATGCATCATCGAACAAAATAGATATATTCGTGGAATGATAATAAATTGGAGTAAACGTGGATGTGGACGTGTGCAGCGAACGATAGTGGATCAGGGTTATGTACCGCGAGGCTGTGATTAAGGATCGAACCGGCTCCATGAAGGCAACGCAGTTTGGCATGAAATTTGAGCTGCCGGTGTTCACCGTCAAACTCATACTCAGCACCTACATTTTAGCAGTACTCGTTTATGTGAACGCCAACGGCAATTGGAACAAAGACGATGATCCAGGTTTGTCTAATTTATGCTCAATTGACGAGATGTTTTTTGTTGTTCCCTTTCTTTTCTTTTTCTTCAACTTTTTGTCCATCTTTTTATCTTTTTCTCTGTGTATTTACTTCATTTTGAATTATTCCATTAATTATCACAAAACTTGCGTAACTTTCACGAATGTCAAAAGTTTTGTCATTGAATAAGTTAGTTTTCAGTAAAATGAAGTGTTTTAAGAAGAACCTTTCACAGTTTAGTAATATTTTATTTCAAACTATTGTAACACTACGAACGTCTTTGTTCATATTGTTAAAAGAAACAAAGATACCGAAAATATATTCCACTAACTCTATATTTTCGTGATTTGCAGGATAAATTGAAATCATTTTTAGATTATATTTTCACCATAAATTCAAAATAGTTTATTTAATATTATTTTATATATTTTATTTATTTATGAATATTTATTTGTATACAAATAAATTTGTGTACACAAATGTTTCTTGTTTCAGTTTTTTGCTTGTAAATTCACACTGAGTTTAAACATATATTAAAGTAATATTAATTGCAAAATTCAGCATAATATGTATTATTATTTTGTATACATTTCAAAATAATGAAGTTAATTTTACACTGTAAAAAATGCTGTTTCATCAAAATAAGTCGTCTTATTAAAATGAGAAACCGTTGAAATATTCTATCTTTTTAATTGAAATAAAGCCGATAAAATATTGCATATCACAGTTATATATTTAAGTACGAGCTTTTATTTCAATTTTATTAGAAAACATTTTTTTCTTCTGTGATCCGAAGAAAACGTCAAGTTGCAAAAGTCACTGAACAAAATGCAATAAATAAAATGCTATATTAAGCAGTTTTAAACAGATGCTGTAGTTAAAATATCATAACATTTATTAAACAAAATTGCAAACAGCATCATATTTTTTAAGCGTCTAACTGCAAAGTTGGGCGATTCAATTTGCCGTACTAAAGTCAAGTAAAGTAACTTTTCCATAATTATCAATTAATAAATTTCTTTTGCCCGTTAACATAAATTAATAAGAAAAGTTTTGAGCTTTCTAATATTATTTTTCGATCCGCTCTCACTTAAAGTTGAAAAGTTTGTTTGATAATTTGATTATTACAGTATCATCCGTAGAAGTGAACGCTGTCCTTGGACAAACCGCTTCTTTACCTTGTGACATAGAACCGTCCACGAGAGATGATCGTGTTTACATGGTACTGTGGTATCGAGATTACTTGATGAAGCCAATTTACAGGTAAACTTCAACGAACATTACTTTACATTTTCGTCATCAACTAAATTTTATTCGACAAAATTAATTACAAAATAAGATTTTAAACATTTTATTTTAACTCAAAAGTACTCAATTTTTTAATTCACAAAATTATCTATTTAAATTAAGAGGCACATTAATTAAGCCGGTGAATTTGATTGTTTTACAGTTTTGACGTACGAGGCAGGGCTTTCAGCAAAGCTTTGAACTGGTCGGACGACAACGAAGTTGGCTCCCGAGCTTATTTTTTAAGCGCTAGAAAACCTGCCGTACTAGCTCTCGAGGCTGTTCAGCTCAACGACAAGGGTATTTATCGTTGTCGCGTTGACTTTAAAAATTCTCCGACGCGCAATTTTCAAGTGAACCTAACTGTGATCGGTAAGTTTTGCATATCTTTTTCTGTTTTTGTGTGTGTTTTTTTTCATTTTCTTCTTTTTTTAATTTTGCAATTCAATCTTCTTAAACTCCGCGCGCAGAGTTGAATTGAACCACTGTACAAGTTTCATGAATCCTCACATTATTTCCAATTCTGTCGCAATGATTTATGCAATGTTTGCTCTTACTTTTAAAACAACACTTTGCTGCAAAATTCAAGCTCAATGCATTTAAGTGCAACTGAATGACATTTACGTTAATTGGCCATACAGAGATATTTCATTCACTGAAAAAAATTGTGTTGTAATATCATTCTTTCGATGTAATTAATTATTTAAAAAATGTCTTTCCTAATAAAACGTCCATACTAAACAATTTAAACATTCTAGATAAAAGTAAATAATTATCTGGGTATTATGAATAATTTGGATACATTTTTATGTTAAAGTTTGAGAATAAATTTTAAAAATATATTCCACTTTGAATGAACTGACGTTGATTTCGGTAGCGGTGAATTTGAATATGAGAATATGAAATGGATTAAAGCTAAAATATTTTATTGACAGTACCACCACATCAGTTGCTCATTTATGACAACGCTGGACAAAAAGTAGATACCGTCGCTGGACCATACCATATTGGATTTCAATTAGTTTTATCCTGCGAAGTTAGAGGAGGTATATTAATTTCGTAAAACGTATACATTTCGTATTATATTAGGTTTTATTTTAATTAAATGAGACCGGATATATAATAGAGCAAAGAACGTACGAAATGAAAACAACAAATTTTACTACATATCTCAAGAATTAAAAAAAAATCATTTTTCAGTTAATATAATAATATCACTTTACATGTAAAAAGATCTATTGTAGTAAAAGATGTACCGAAATTTGTTATATTAATTGTTTTACCAGGACAAAAAAACATTCGAGTTTTATGATACAAAATGAAATGAAAGCGTAATAAGATTCATTTTATTATACGATTATTTTGTTTCCAAAACTGTATTTTATCTTACTTTTATTAACAAATTTTGCTCGCAATTTTACATTCTTATACACGAATTCATTAAAACTTTAATTCATAAATTCAAAGAACCAAACATTCTTGTATCATAGAACGAAAACTATTTCACTTATTTTTTGCTCTTCTTATTTCCTATCTAAACTTGTTCAGGAAATATTTATTTGATTTAATACAAGCAAGTTTTACTTTTATTCTCCATTAATGTTATTAATGACAATGATAAAAATAAATGTTTACTTTATAACTTTTGCAATAAAATAAATAAAGCTTAAAATTAATTATAAAAAAATTTAGGAAACCCCACACCGGTTGTGACATGGTTTGTCAATGGAAAAGAAACTCGGGGACATTCAGAAAAGTCCGAGCAGACAGTAGTTGTGAGCGAGTTAATGGTTCCTAAATTACAACGGGAACACCTTAACACTACGTACAAATGTAGAGCCAGCAATACAAACCTGACGTCTCCGCTGGAGAAGACTGTTATTTTAGATATTTATTGTAAGTTTACTTGCAATAATGTTCAACAGTTAATAAACGCTAATACAATTGCATAATTAAACGAAAAAATATAATAAAAATAAATTAACTGTCTCATAATAAATAATGCACTCAACTGTTACGTTGTTTTGCAAAATTTAATAGCATTGTAATAGATTAAATTATGATTTCATTATTTATTATAAATCGATATTATGTAATAACATACCTAAATGTATTTTATTATATATAAATAGCATAATTGTTGTTTCTAAAATGAATACTGCTGAAAAGCCTGTAATGACTGCATAATAATGCATGCACTGAAAATCATTAAACTTGAAAATGTACAATTTTCAATTGAATTATTACTGTTTTTAATAGCATTCTGAATCCATCGGCAAAAAATCATCAAGTTTTACTGTTAAAAACATTAATTTATGAAGAAAATAACGTAAATATTTACTAAAATAACTTTCATTTTTACTGTTTTTCACAGCAAAATTGATGATTTTTTGCCCATGGATTCAGAATACTATTAAAAAGAGTAAAAATTCAAGATCTATCATTGTCAGTGTGTATAAAGAAATAGAATACTATTCAATTGAATTATAATTTAATATGAGCGTTTTGCTTTATTATATTGCTATATTATATTATTACTTACAGTAAATCCCATTTCTGTGAGGATACTTGAAAAGCCCACAATATTGGAGGCTTATAAAGAATATTCCATTGCTTGCGAAGCGTCAGGTTCTCACCCGCGGGCTCAAATATTTTGGATAGAGGGAAACTCGCCATTCGTAGGTGGCAAGGTAAAATATTCACTCACAATTCAATAATTCCGTTATATAAAATTAACGATCAAATCGAGCCTTGTGCCCGATTGAATATCAATTTTGCATCAGTTTGTTTTATATGTTCATTGTAATAAAAAGTTAAAAAAAATGACAGTAAAATTTTTATCGTAGTTTTTATGACCTATCATCAATCAGGAATATTTTCATTTGTTTAAAAAAAAGTAACTATTTTTAGACAATAGAAGGCGTTGATGCTTCGACAGTTTTGAGTACTTTAATCTTCTCACCACTGCCAGACGACCACGGAAAAGTACTCAAATGCCGTGGCGGCAATCCCGAATTGGCCGAGAATTATTTAGAAGACTCTTTTCAACTCAATGTTGTATGTAAGTGTCCGTCTTTTATTTATTAAGATTATTATTTCATCATTATTCATTTTTTTATTCAAAAATCGAAAAACTATTTTTCTTTGAACTCAAATAATATTTGTTCACAGTTCCACCGAAAGTAGAGCTACACTTAGGTAGTACACTGAATGCGGGAAACATAAAAGAAGGCGATGATGTCTATTTTGAATGTAAAGTAATCGCTAATCCAGAGCACCACAAAATTATATGGAAACATAATGTAAGACAACTTTTATTTTGCAGCTCTGAAAAAAGTGCATAGCAAGCATGTTGATCGTTTCTCTCTAAAAATGTAATATTTTGAAATAAGTGAAAATTCACGCTAAATAAGTTCGTTAATTTTTGTTTCAGGGCGTTGTGCTAATGCAAAATCATTCTGCTGGTATTATAATGAGTACTCAAAGTCTTGTGCTTCAACGTATTGGTCGTGACAATGCCGGAAATTATACATGCTTAGCAAGTAATGATCGCGGTGAAACAACGAGTTCTCCTGTCATGCTACGTGTACAATGTAAGAACCTTTTTTCCTATTCATAAAACAAAATCAGTTTGTATTCACTATTTTTGAATTTTAAATATAATCACTACGCGTCACTTTTGAGTTTTTGCATGTAAATATGAATATAATCTTTTTCACAATTAAAATAAAATAAATATAAAATAAATTAAACTTATTTGAAAGACTCCTCTCTAAATTCGAATAAATGAATATTAACTTATTCGAAGGTAAGTGTTGATTTCACGATCAATGTGAGGTTCATCATTAACTCTGAATAAATGATAAACTACATAAAATGAGACAATTTTCACTCATTCAAATTTAAAGAGTCACTTTAATTTCATATTATTTTAAATGAAATAACACATAGCCTGTAATATAAACGTATGACAGATGTTTCCAATCGTCATTTAACATTTGCAAATTTTTGATATTTATTTGAACTTTTTATTTAATTGTAATGTAACTATCAATCAAAAGCCCCAGAATGAGCAACATATATCGATAAAAACCTATACTTCAAGTCTGGCACACGCTATTTAATAAAGGAATTTCTTTTAGATTCTCCTGTTTGTAAAGCAAAAGATATAACAGTCATAGGAGCTTCCATTGAAGAATCTGTGAAAATAAAATGCGAAGTTGATGCTGATCCCAGTGAAGTAGACTTTGTCTGGGAATTCAATTACAGCGGCGAAAACTTCGAATTAGCTCCGGCTAAATTTGACGGTAGCAACGGAACGATGAGTGAATTAATATACACACCAATGAGTGAAAGAGACTACGGTGCTTTAACCTGTTGGGGTACAAATAATATAGGAAAGCAGGAACCACCTTGTATATATCAAATTATCCCGGCAGGTTGGTCAAACGTTGTGTATTAGTTAATTTTATTTATCATCCAATTTAGCCTTAGATCTGTTATTAACTCTTGCTAAAGTTTGCAATCATTTTGTTGATCAATTAAATCTTTATTACCTAATTAGATCTCATTCAATATTGCATCAAAATTGTTTAAGATATTTTATCAACATATTTGTACTGCCTTTTTAGATAAACATTTATAAGACTAATATTTAATAACACAATTATAAAACAGTTTCAAAATACATAATTATACATTTTATAATTAAAGTACTTTACATCAATAATTTGTACTAATTAACTCTGTAATAAGCACTTGAAAAATGCAATGCATTTCGTTTAATGAAGCGTAATTAATTTATAAATTAACTATAAATTAAGTCATGAATTTAATAAGAGTAAATTTTATATAGATCTTTATTAAAAAGAATGTCTCATAAATACTTGTATAATTACAATGTAATATTCATAATATCATTTCAATAATCAAAAACCTTCATATCTAATAGGAAGAGTTCAAATATGTCATCAATAATAAATAAATAAATCCCCTAACGGAAGAAAATATATTTCGAAATATATACAAAAATATGTATTTAAAATATATTTCGGAAATATATTTGTTAAAATATAACAAAAACATATATTAACATATAAAAAAATATATTTTTAATTTTATTATGTATGTATGTACTTTTTTCCGTACGAGTCTTCATAAGCAACGTACATTTATAATAACCACAATTTCCATTGATTTTGTCATGCTTAAATAGCTTCGTATATATTTTAATTTGTACTCTCTAAATGTTCTTTTTTACTTTTTTTTAGTGAAGCCAAGTCCTTTGAGCAACTGTACAATAAAAGCTTCGCTGAATCAAACCTCCGAAATATTAGAAGTCGAGTGTGTAGCGGGTTATGATGGTGGATTGAAGCAAGAATTCCGACTGGAGGCCTATGAAGTTGCTTCGGGAAAATTAAAAATGAACATCAGTAGTTCACCAAGTGATATATCATTGTTTAGAATTAATGTAGCTGATTTGTTACCATCAACGCATTTCTATTTCATCGCGTACGCAGTTAACGCGAAAGGACGAAGCGATCCAGTTCGAATAGAAAATATCATGATAAGGGACACAGAGAAACACGCTGGTACGTATTAAATAATTATTTCATTAATAAACAATTGCATTTGATGTCTAATTTAATTGAATTTCCTTGGTTTAAAATGTACTTTTTTTTGTTTCGTAATTGCATCGAGAAACTGCAACTGAATTATTTAAAACTCCCTTCTATTCTACTATTATAGTATCCGATCTAAGATGTATGTTGTTACGCCCATTAAGTAATAAATTGCAACCTTGAGAATCTTTCGCATGCGAATTTCAGAATTTGCAATCGTAAGATGCGATTGTAACGTGAATTATTAAATACGTGGTGTATTTATAAAACTTATTTGGAATTGTGTATAAATATTTTATATAAATGCAAATGAACAAAATTTCATTATTCAATATAGCTGTTGTTATAAAATTTGAACGATGCATTTGATTAATTAAACTTTCGTTGATTCTTTACTGAATAATAACAAATGTATAGAACAAAATAAGTTTATGAATAATTTATTGTTGTTTATATTAAATCAACTCAGTAATTTGATCAGAGTTATTATGCAACAAAAGATGTTATAGATTTTTCCACTATTTCGGCAGGATTTATTATTAGATTGAATAATTATTTATTGATTCTAAAAATAGAGTCAATTATCGTAAATGTATTAACAGTAATTTAAAAAAATAAAGCTTAATAGCTTTTTATCTAAACATTATATGCGTTTTTTGTTGTTGTTTGTTGTAAACAAAAAGAACTAAACAGAAGTTAATTTACATATACTTTTCCGATCATTGCTTCAAAGGTTTTATAATATTTTGCCGCCGGCAATTTAGACTATGTTCCTTAGCTAATGCGTTTGTATAAATTATCTATATAAAGCTTTATCAAAAATTCCAAAAACATGCACAGTACATGAATACGTTTATGTAAATTGCCCACAAAAGGTCTGTAAAATGCATATAAATGTAAAGTTGCTTTATAACATAATTTTGCAACGAACAAAACATAATAATTGAAATAATTTTGCAAACAAAGCAAGCAATAAAACTAACTATAACGAAAATGGAATGTTTAACTATGAATTAAAAAAACGTTTCAATGTTTTATCTGATTTGAAAAAAGGATATTTTATGATCAAATACATATCCACTAATGAAATTGTCAAATAATAAGTTAATTGGAAACATAAGAAAAATTGCGAGCAAACCAACTTGATATAAAGTTTGCAATAAAATGTGTATACTATAAATTGTCAGGATCATTTTAAAGAAAAAAGTCGAAATTGTGAAAATAGCCCGAGTTTATAAGTTTAATAGAAATTGTTTCGATCGTATGACAGATATAAAATATAAGTTACTACTTTCGGTATCGCAACTTTATTATTGACACATTAAACTCATCTTCTGTTTCTTGCTAAATTGCAGATAGCGTAGTAAGTATAGTGCCGCTGATTCTGCTCTTGATTGGTTGCTTGATGGCTCTTGTGATAACAGTGTTATCCGTAATGTTGATGTATCGAAGACGCGGTACTACGTCTCCTGTGCACATCGAACCTTACATGAAACAACCTATCATAACACCACCAGACTCTCGAAATAACTCAATGTTGGACGTGACTCACGGCGATCATACGTATTTTGTCGAGTATACCCTTAAACAAGTCGCGGATTATGCAATAAGTAATCAACCGGATATTATTCAGTCTCCACAAGGTATTTCAATATTTTTACATTCAAATTTCATTCATTTTATATCCATTTTTCATATTTTTACAATATTTTATCAACTTTTTTTGTAGAATTGTAATATCATAAAAAAGTAAAAAAATAATTAAAACAACTCTTTATCAAAATTGACTTAAAAGTTGGAAAAATATTTTAAGAAGATTGTACATTTTATTAAGATTTAATTAATAATAAACAATTGTTGAAATCACGAAAACCGTTAATTTTCGTTTATTTCAGACAAAGAAATAATCAAACGAGAGCCGCAACTGTTTCTGCCGGTGAGGCCAGACACACTTTTCGCCCCTTACGACATTCACAAGCAAGGCCTTCAAACAAATAAGTGTAGCGTAAGTATTCTTTTCTTTCTTTTAATTTTCTCCATATAAATTATAACTTAGTCCGGGCCGTGTCAATTATTTACTCGATTATTCATTTAAACGCGACGTCTATTTGCGATTTCAATTACATCAAATATGCATTCGACCAGAAGCGAAAATCCACCAGTGCGAACGTTAATTCATTTCACATGAGCAAATCGATATTTGTTCATGGCAAACGAAAGCAACAAAAAAAACGAAGAAAAAAAGACAAATGTTAACAAAGTGTTTTCAGCAGCAAAAATATATCTTGTTAAATTTTTTGGAAACTCGCTACAATAAACCCGCAAAACGAACATTTTCAACAACTGCGAGTCTTGAATTCACAAATTTTATATTTACTGAACAAAAAACAACTTAAGATTCTGCATGGGGCAATTTTATTTTATAATGCGTAAAAGTGTATTTACGAAACCGATAAAATGATATAATTTTACTCGTTAAACCGCATTTTATGACCACATAACTCATTTTATCGATCATTCAATTATTTAACATCAATAATAATATTGCTTTTTGTACATTAAATATTGAGATAAATATTTAACGAGGTCTACAAATGTCAATTTTGAAATTTTCAAATTTCATATATAATATACCCTAAAAAAACTAGTCTATCGAAATGATATTGATTCAATATTGACGATAACATTGATTTGATATTGATTCAATATTGCACAAATATTTCATCAAAATGTATATATATATATCAATATTTAATAAATGGTGAAATAATATTGATATTATGTTGAAATGACAGTATTTATTTGAGAATTGTTAAATAAACATCAAACAAATGCTTGGTTGTCAACATTAAAACGAAATTATATAAGCAATAATTTAATATATCATTGTTTATATCGAACAAATATTATATAATATAAAATGCATCAAGCTTGATTCAATGTTGCTCTATTAACATCGATTTAATATAAACCAGAGGGACACTTGCATATCGATTCGATGTTGATTGAATATTTCTACAACAATCAATCAAACCATTAGTTTCGTTAGCTATATTAGCTTTTCTCAGTTTTCTTAGTTTTATTAGTCTTCTTAGTTTTCTTAGTCTAGTAACTATGAACCTAAATAACAAATGCCAAATTCTACATGATAAATAAATTAGTTTTAATTAATATTCTTAATTAAAAACAATCAATCGAATCATTAGTTTCGTTAGCTATATTAGCTTTTCTCAGTTTTCTTAATTTTATTAGTCTTCTTAGTTTTCATAGTTATTAGACTAAGAAAACTAAGAA